>CANYLF011259582.1:0-29173 GCA_948193215.1 Bocquillonia castaneifolia
TTCATAGTTTAAATTTAACTGTTAATTCAATTGGTTTGGAAAAATAAGCATATTTTTTAAAACATTTTTTGAAAATTTTTTAAGGTTAAAGCAGTTTTGATCAGTTTGAATCTGATTAAACTGGTTCAAATGGTATTCTGATTTTATATCTCCTTTGGACAGGATCAGCTACTGGTTCAATTAAACAGGTCCGACTGAACAGTTTGGTTTCGTTTTTGAAACCATGATTGTAGTAAACACTGAACAGATTTGCTGTATATTGTTTGTCTCAAAAAAGAAAAAAAAAAAACCAACTGGACCGCACGTTTTAACATCGGCACACATTAAACAAACCCAAGTAAGCGTCGATGTCTGTAATAACATTACTACATGTGAACTTGCTCAAGATTGAGTCGCACGTGCGAGGTCAGACTATTACAACATTATTTTATAGCAAGTATTATTCTCTACAAGAAAAACAGTGAAGGAAGACAGAAGATTTCTGTTCACATTTATCTATCAAAACTAAGCTTTGCAATAATGGAATATAAATAATACCAAAGCTAACTATTATTATTAGCTTTATGAACAGTATTATAGTAAGTAGCAGTGATTATGATAGTAAATGATGTCATGCATTAGTAGTAGTACTAGTATAAAGTGTGTTTTGAGAGAAAAAGGAAAGGAAGAAAAGAAGAAGAAGGCAGTGTCTTTAAAGAAATAAAGAATGAGCGGTGGCGGAGGTGTTTCTTTGACTGTTATGACATTTAATCTTCATGAAGATCAACCTCCAGATAGCCCTAATTCTTGGGAAAAGCGAAGAGATTTGTGTTTAAGTGTGATCACTAGTTACTCTCCTATTATTCTTTGTACTCAACAAGGTCTCTCCTTTCTATTCCTTTTCTCTTTGTGATATTTCTACCTTTTTTTTCCTTTATTGTGTTTTCTTTCAAATCGATGATCTGGGTCTTTCTTTGTTTCTGTTTTTGGAGATGGGTTCTTGTTCTTTCTTTCTTTCGAATTGGATTTATTTGGTTGGTTACTAGTGTTTTAACTTTGATCTAAGTAAATTTAATTTTTTTTTGGACTTCTATTTTGTTGGTGTGTTCAGGTGTGAAATCACAGTTGGATTATCTCCAGCAGGGCTTGCCAGGTAACCTTTTTTTTTTTGTCAATTCATCATTTGAATTCTCCTGAACTGACAAACAAGAAGTTGATGGATGCATGTTCCAAGTATTTATTAATCTAAGAAAGATTTTGTTTTGGCATCTGATCACGTATTCACAGTAAATATTTGGGGAGGCAGTCATGAGTTTGTAATGATTAGAGACATTTACCAACAACAACATTGAAGCATCTATCTTTCTTAGGTAATTAAATGCCTTATAGTTTAGGTTGTTACAGTGTTTAGTGATGAAAACTTGGGGCCAATGTTTGATGCAGTTATGAACTTTAGGAGTGGGCTTCACTTCTGAGGAACATAATCGCATGCAAAACTGCTGAAGCCAGGGACTACATATAGTTTACCCTCTTAGGACCAGACTAATTCAGCTACCAGAACCTTTAATGAGGCCAAAGTGCAGAGTCGAGTTTTTTTAGACCGTCTATCCTATATATTAAGAACATTGCAGGATGCTCTTGAACTTACTAATCTGTCCTTGTTTTGTAAATAATCCTATACTTCCACATAGGTTTGTAACTTCAGACCTGAATGCCCTTGTACTTTTGAGCTTATACACCTGCCTTGTTTGTTGTACGTAGAGCTATACTTACAATGTATCTGCGGCAGCCCTAAACTTCTGCTTATTTTTATATGAGATATATATTTTTTGAAGGAATAAATCATAGTACCAATAGAAGATCTAAAAAAGGCAGATAGGCATCAGGATAGGCAAATGTTTATTGTTAACATAAAGAATAGGCACTTTGTCTGTAATGGGATAGCCCAGCAGTTTATCTTCGGATTTGTGATGGGTGGTATTAGGTCTGAAACTCTGAATCTTACTGAAAGGGATGGGAGAGCTATTTCTTGACATATAGCTCATTCAATGAACCCAAAAAAGTATGAACAGTAGTTTGATAACACTCAAAAAATGATTTTGATGACCAATTAGTTCTTATTAGTTAATACGGTTACGATTGCTAAGTAGAACTTGTGTTTTTCTTTTTTCCAATCATGAGATGATTTTTGCACTTGTGCTTTTGTGCGATGTTGTGTTCAATATGGAGGGGTACATTACTTTTTCATATTTGTCAGGTTATGATCAATTCGGGATATCAAGAAAAGGATCTGAAGACTCTTCCGATGAGCACTGCACCATCTTCTATGACAAGGAGAAGGTCTGATATCAGTTCCTTCCTAATCTGACTTACATTCACATTTTGTTTCATTGAAGATGTTGAGGAAATTTGACCTATTTTTTTATCGCTTTCAATGAAGGTAGAGCTGATAGAAGGTGGGACATTTTGGTTGTCAGATTCCCCATCTGTCCCAGGAAGCATTTCATGGGGCGCTGCAGTTCCATGTATAGCAACATGGGCGATATCCTTCTAAGATCCAACCATTAGTTTTCCAAATTTTACATCCTTTGTCTGCGGTCACTTACCAAGCTATTGTGTATATGTTGATTGCCTAATGAATTGTTTCCTTGACATGATGTCCACACATTCCAATTGAAAGGACTTGAGCCACCGGGCTTTTCATTTCAAATAGTGAATACAAATATGGATGAATTCAGTCCCCGTGCTCGTAGACGAAGTGCTTTACTCACTTGGCAACATATTGCATCATTACCTCCAAGCTTGCCAGTTGTGTACTGTGGAGGATTTAACACACAGAAGGAATCAACTACAGGACGTTTTCTTCTTGGGAGATCGAGGTATCTTTTATACAAAGAAAGATATTACTTACATTTTACATCCTTTTAATAATGTCGTTGTTTTTCTATCAAAAAAAAAAAATAATGTTGTTTCTTGAGATGAGGCATCTTTGTTGCATTGGCATTCATATCTTTGATGTTGTGTCTATATCTTTTCTCTTCTCATGCTTATTCAACATTATCCATCTTTAAGGACCCCTATCTTTGTTTGCACATTTTCCCCTAGATGCTGGACATCCCCGTTATCATTATTCAATAACTGACTTGAAGAGATAATTATTAGTTTTCCATGAATGTGATACTTGTATTTGCAAAACTTTCATGGTTTTTCTTAGAGCGAAAGAACATTCTGTTTGATCAATGACTACATTAGGTGGCTTTATTTTATTTTGATTCTCAATATCTGGTTTCTTTCTCTTTTTAATCCTCTTTGTTTGATTGGTTAACTGCGTCAGCATTATTCTGGTACATTTCAAATTATTATGATCAACCTACTGGTCCATTATAGCAGGGAACAAGTTGTCAGGGAATAAGTTGTTTTTTTTTTAAATCAGACCAGTACAATCCCTTTTCCCTTGTAATAGAGAGAGGAAAAACATTATGCTTTTCTTACAGTAGGAATCAAAGATTACATACCTGTGTCAGATTTTCCTGTATTGCTAATTAGAATGTATGTATAATAATACTACGTTAGTCTTATTTGCTATTAATAAGATGCTGGGATTGTATTATTGGATACCTACAGCCCATTCCAGTTTCAGTTGGAAGTTGCAGCTTTGAGATCTTGATGGCCGTGCTAATGTTTGATTGGCTCTAGATTTTCAAAACCAACTATGAACCAACTTTTTTTAAAAATAATAATAATAAAAAAGAAGCAAATATGTTATATTGATGTATAAAATTCTGGTGTACTTGATTTAATACTGTTGCTGGCAAAGATTAAGGGATTTTCTGATCTATTCTATGTTGAATTCCAAAAATGAGAATTTGGCTTGGGCTTTGATTTTTGTTTGGAATGTTCTAGGATGTGAGTTAGAATCCTTGGCTGACTTCTGATTATTCTTTGTGGAAAGGGAGATTGACGAATGGTTAAATAAAATTTATCAGCAAGATGGATCTCCTTCCTAACAGTTGCAAATCAATTGAGTCATTTAATAATCTTCATTTCAAAATAACAATCTTCATAATAGGAGAAGGATGGTCATTAATAGATACTCCCTCCATTTCAAAATAACATACATTTTAGAAAAAATTATTTTTCACAAATTATCTTTGGTTTTTAAATACCAATGAAGCATTATTTACATATTTTTAACCAATTTTACTCTCAGACCTTGTTAGCTCCACTACTGCTAGTCTACTACAACATCAAATGACATGAAGTAGACTTAATAAATAGAATTTGTATATTGCGATTAAAAGGTTAATTTAGTCAGCAAGTCAAATTTCCTACAATTTAGACTAGTTAGTATGTTTCCTATATCCTTTGTCCTTACTTTGAATTATTTTGAGATGGAGGATGCACTTCTCATGCAATGATGGGATTGAATTATTGAGGCCCCTCTTGTTGTCACTGGTTTAGGACAGCTGTGGGAATTGGCTTACTAGCTCATGAATGGACAGCTGTATGAGTTTGCTTTGTAGCTCGTGAATAGGTACTTCTTAGGTTGCAGCAAGTATGCATAAATTATTAACTAAAAGGTGGTGCTGATGTTGAAGCAATGCTCAAATTGAGGTTAAGTCTTGCATTATAGAGTCTGTGAAAAACAATGCTGCATAAACAAAGGAAGTCATTTTGATCTATATTGTGACCTGTGAAATGTAGATTCGCAAATGCAATTGCCATACTTCATTTTGCAGAAACTTTTACTTCATTGCCCAATCTTTCTGAATTTCTCTTTTAAATGCATGAATATGCAATTCCCTTGATTTGTATGTTGCCTCTCGGAATTTTATCACAAAAGGACTACATGCAGTCAAGTTTTGTATTTTTCAGTTATGGGACCATGTGAGTAAGTGCTTCTGGCTTTTCCATACAGAGAACATGGTGTGGTAGGAGATATGAGGGATGTGTGGCCCAATGCTCGAGTAAGGAAAAACGGTTCCCTCATTCGCACTTATCATGGTTTTAAAGGTACCATCTTGCATTTTCTGTGTAGGTAGGCAGGTTGCTTAGCATGATATACCTATTTTCATTTAATGATCTGGTTGTGTCAGGTGACAAGCAAGGGGCTATTGAGTTCCTTAAGTTGATACTGAGAGCACTCTGCCTCTGCTGGGACCGCCAAACTCAGGATCTACATGTGGATTGGATTCTCTTCAGAGGTAGATCTCTGGTTCCTTCATTGTGTGATATAGTGAACGACAATATTGATGGGTATTATCCTTCTTCGCATTATCCAATATTTGCCGAGTTCATGCTTCCTCGCTCAGTTAGACCACTCGAACCACCTCCTCCTGCTCAAGAAAACTAAATTGCCAAGTGATTTTTGAAGCTCCCTCACATTCTTTTTTCTTCATGTTTCTTTCCATTTAAAAACCTTATTATTCATTAATTCTTGTGAGCATTTGGGCAGCTGTTCTGAGCATAATATTATTATTGTTATTACAAGGATCTTTGAGTGGATGTATTGTGGTTCTGCTTGTATCCATACCTCCTCCTACTTCCCTAATCTTCTGAAGTTTTGTTGCAACACCATTAATTCTGCTTTTAGTTTTTCTATTAATTAGTTGGTGATTTTCTTTCATGACTAGTTCATGGTAACAAAATGTATAGATTCCAAATTTCAATTTCTTAACTTCTTATGTTAGAGCAGGAAATGAATCTTCCAATTGTGTACCAGTTCCACTAACTTCATGATCCATAGCTATTATTGGATAGTTCCCCTTTTTTCTCATTTGACAAGCAAGCAAATGATTATATTTCTGTTTTGTCCCATTTTTCTCATTTGACAGGCAAAAAATAATTATTGGAGCATGTCACCCTTATGGCTAAATTATTTTTTTTTACCAGCTTATGCAACAAGAAAGCAAATGCACAAATCTGGATTATGTGTTTCTTAGATGTAGTTAATGTATTTGTAAGCATGTCTTCAACAGAATCTAGTACTGAAATTATTTCAATTTTTTTAGTTGAAGAAGAAGAATCATCTAAATGCTCATTATTCAATTTTTTTTTTTTGGGCCCCCGTCATTTCTGCATATCCGAAATTGCTATTTGCAAGTTTAGAATTGGAAATTGAGTTTGGATATTAAAGGAGTGTGGTTAACAAGTGATTGTATTCTATGTGTTATAGGTAATTCTCAACTTAATATATATAATATTGGCTTATTAACAAAGTAAATGATATGAAATAAGCAAACCATGTAAATTTAACTGAGATTGGATGTGAATATTTCTTCTCTCCATAGGTCAATTTGGTTGGTAAGCTGAAAGCTATGGAATGACATATTGCAAGATAAAAAGAGGCAACTGACTTGTTATAATTCAATATAAGCAGCCGAATTTTGAATTATATTAAGTAAATAAAAATTTATTTGGATGTATAAGTTGTAGATGTACCGCATAATCACAAAAGTAAAGAATTAGCTGGCTTCCGGTTGCTAGACAAAATATATTATGGCTTTCACTAATGATGGTATTATTATTAACTCCCAACCCAAGAAATTCCAGCTCAAAATTGGTTCTTGCGTGTATCTTAGAATAGCTGTGAACTCTGTCCTTTTATCATCATCATTATTATTCTAAAAAAAAACTGGCAAAATACATATCGGTTTAATTTATAATTTTATTATATTTGGTGAAATTTGTA
Organism: Bocquillonia castaneifolia; assembly: GCA_948193215.1. Lineage (NCBI taxonomy): Eukaryota > Viridiplantae > Streptophyta > Magnoliopsida > Malpighiales > Euphorbiaceae > Bocquillonia > Bocquillonia castaneifolia. Next base: position 6,671 of record CANYLF011259582.1, read on the forward strand.
TTTACTCTTGATATTGTTTTTTCAAGTAGTCAACTGATATAATTTTTATTTTGCATGTTTTGTAGAAATGTTCAAATGCAATGTTAGCAACTTCAATTTGTCTTTTCTTAACATTAGCTCACATCTTTTTAATATCTATTTTCTTGGGATCAAATAAAATATAGATCTGTCATCGATCTCTGGGTTACTCAACCTTAGCTTAAAGGCTTCTTCTTTGATTATAAGTTAGATGATGGATCAAGCTTTTGGAATTGTTTAATCCACTTTTAATCCCCACAACCACTACTAACCAAACTTTCCTAAGTTGCATTTGTTGCTAAGCTATTTGTATCATTACTTAATTAAACAATCTACCAGGGCGTTCACTACTAAATTAGTGCATTTTTATTCAGGTGATAATTAATCTAATGGTAATGCTAAAACATGATTACACCATAATTTTATGCATAATCAAATATCCATTGTTTGAACTGTTTAATTTAAAGTAGGTTGTTTTTATTTTCTAACAAAGAAGATTAAATTTCATCAGTTTCTGCCAGCATTGTAATTCTTAAATATAGGTTTAATTTTAAAATAACTACACTAAGTAGAAATATTTTCTGATTTCACTTGTTAAAATAGTGGAGAAACAAATCTTTTTATGATCTATCTGCATAATTAATACAATATTTCATGGTCAAAGTAGTATTGATAAACTAAATCGTTATATTCCTCACACATGGTAAAACTAATTGTTTTTTTCTTGTGATGCAAATTAAGAATAGATGGCGCTTGAATTAGTTTTATGAGATTATATTAAACACATAAATTATAAATTTAGAAATGAATATTATTAAATTTTATGAAATTTATATATACCAAACGGACTTAAAATACCTAAAAAACTTGACACGATTTTTGTTTGTATAATTACTGACATGAAATCAACAGAAGTAAAACAAAATAACAATTAATTGTACAGGAGAAGTCCAGCTAATAGGATGCAGTGGTTGCATAGACAGAATCAAGAAGAAAGGATTCATTGCTAAGCTGAGTTAGGTTGGGGTCACTCTCACTACTTCCACATATACAATTTACACTACCAACTGTTTAGTTTTTATTGTGTATTCTAATTCATACCTAAATCATGATTAATTGTGATTAAGCACTTTTCCTTTTTAAATACAAGCTTACTTTCAATTATGCTCATTTGACAATACAAAAGAAGGCTGGCCTTCCCCACCTCCATTATGAAGAATTTGGGATTAATTAAATCAATTTCATGTACTTTCTGAGGACACTTAATATATGGTTTACGGTAATTATTCCCCCACTATTACAACTTTTTTTTTTCTTTTATATGGATATTTTGGCATTTATTCCTCACTTTATTTACATATGGTTAAGGCCATTCAGTTAAGTACAATTGAGCATTCTACTATTTTATGATTGACTAAGTGAGAAAATATGAGATGGATTTAGTGTAGAAAGGAAAAAAAAAAACTAATTTTTCATTTCATTTTAAACGAATAGAGTAAAAATTTAAATTCTTTTCCTTTCATCCAATTTTTTTCCATTTCTAAAAGTACAATATTTAAAAGTTAATTTTTAAATAATAAATAATATATAAATCTCTAAAAAAATTCCTATAAAACAATTAATAAATATGAATTGCAATTTTTTTTTTGGAACAAGTGAATTGAAAATTTTAACTAGGACAATAAAATAAATTAATTAGAGACATTATAAAGAAAAGAAAGTAATTATTTCTTAAAAATAAAAAGTAGACTATAATTTTAGAAAATTCAAAATAACAAAATAGATTAAACTTGGGAAAGAGTAAGTAATAGTTAGCAATAAAAGATGCCACTAAAGAAAGTAGTAGTAGATTTTCTTTGTATTAAATTCAAATAATTAACAAGTCAATAATCATTTTTGGTCCAACAATAATTTGTCACTTCATAATTAGCAATACAATAAATATTAATGTTCCAAATTGGTGTAATTTACATATTAAAATGTTTGTATATCCCAAAATGATAATCCATTAATATATATTGAAAAACTCAACAATTTTACATTGAAGACAAAAATACCTCTATTAGAATGTCCCAAATTGGAACGTTAATCATTATCCTTAGCAATAAACATTACAATAATCATTACTATTATTAACTCATTAATAGATGTTGTTAAAAGGGACAAACAAACAACCACTACCCATTTCCCTCAAAAAAAAAAAAAAAAAACAACCACTACCCATTAAAGAAAAAACAAATAATAAATCGAATCTCCACCACTCGATTAAACTAAAAGTCACTAAATCAAACGGCAATTAACTACTAAAATAGAAGCAGACAATTACTGTATAGCAGTAGTAGCACTACTACTGCGGCAAAATTAATAAAAAGAAAAAACGAAGCCTCCATCCATTGCAATTACCTGAAAGTCATTTTTTTCCTAGAGAGAGAAACCAATCGAACGGTTTCTAGAGAGAGAACAAGGCTCTGTTTGTTTGTCCGTTCAATTCTGTGCCTATAATTTCCATTCCATGGCGGCGGCGGCGAGAGGATCTCTCGCAGTAATAGCATGCTTATGGATCTGCCTCATTACAGTTCCATGTTGCTACTCGTTTTACTTACCAGGCGTTGCACCCGAAGATTTTCTTATGGTAATTTTGATTGTAATTGTTTGAAATGAATGATCTGGATCTGTGTTTGGAAGAGGTAAGTGATTTAGATCTAACGGTTGTGATGAAATTACAGGGTGATGAATTGAAGGTAAAAGTAAATAAATTGACGTCGACGAAGACCCAACTGCCGTATTCTTATTATTCGCTGCCGTATTGCAAGCTGGAGCGTATTGTTGATAGTGCTGAAAATCTTGGAGAGGTTCTTCGTGGTGATCGCATTGAGAACTCTCCTTATGTGGTCAGTTATTTTGTTTTGTTTTTTTTGGGCTTTGCATGTCATTTTTTTAAAAAAAATTAATTGATATAATTTTTTATGTTTATTGTTTGTTTATTGATTGAATCGGAATTGTTTATGGTTGCTTTTGTGTTGTTTGTCTCATCAGTTTAAAATGAGAGAGCCCCAAATGTGTAAAATTTTGTGTCGGGTTCCTGTTGATGCGAAAACTGCTAAGGAGTTTAAGGAAAAAATTAATGATGAATATCGCGTTAACATGTGAGTTTTTTTTAAATGAAATATTTGTGTTTGATTTTAGTGGGTATTATTAGTGTTTTTGATTGGAGTAATTTTTTTTTTTTTATGTGTGTTGCTTTCATGTGATAGGATCTTGGATAATCTTCCACTTGTTTTCCCAATTCAAAGGCCTGATCAGGAAAATATTATTGTTTATCAACATGGGTTTCATGTTGGTCTTAGAGGACAGTACCAAGGAGTAAGTGCTAGAGCATCACGTTTTTTCTTTATAATTTTTTTGATTACAATATCTCCATGCACTTACCGTTGTTATTATGTTTGTTGATGATGTTAATGGCCCTTGTAGAGCAAAGAGCAGAAGCATTTTATTCATAATCACTTGGCATTTACTGTCAAGTATCACAAAGATGCTCAGACAGATTCGGCCAGGATTGTCGGGTTTGAAGTTAAACCATTCAGGTAATATAGGTTTTGCCATTGAAGTTATTATATCCATTCACATTATAGTTTATTTGTTGTTACACCTCTTGTATTCATGCTGAGGCTTGGCTGTTTTGCTGAATCTAGTGTTAAGCATGACTTTGAAGGTGATTGGAAGGGGGTGAATACTCGTTTAACAACCTGTGATCCCCATGCTAAACGTTTGGTCACCAGCTCAGAAAATCCTCAAGAAGTGGAGGAGAATAAGGACATAATCTTTACTTATGATGTTGAGTTCCAGGTCAGACCATGCCTCTTTAATGAAGTCTTTAGCTTATGCTAGTTTGATCTGTGACTCATTCTTGTAATTCTGCTGACTTGCAGGAAAGTGATGTGAAGTGGGCATCTCGGTGGGATACTTATCTTCTGATGGCAGACGATCAGATTCACTGGTTTTCAATTGTCAATTCACTGATGATTGTTCTTTTCCTTTCTGGGATGGTGGCTATGATTATGCTGCGGACACTTTATCGAGATATCTCTAAGTACAACCAACTAGAGACCCAAGAAGAAGCCCAGGAAGAGACTGGGTGGAAATTGGTGCATGGTGATGTTTTCAGGCCCCCTACAAATTCTGATTTGCTGTGTGTCTATGTTGGAACAGGGGTTCAGTTTTTTGGTATGATTCTTGTTACAATGATCTTTGCTGCCCTTGGTTTCCTTTCCCCTTCAAACCGAGGTGGGTTGATGACAGCCATGCTCCTCCTCTGGGTATTTATGGGCTTGTTTGCTGGATATTCTTCAGCTCGTCTCTATAAGATGTTCAAAGGAACAGAGTGGAAGAAAATCACCCTCAAAACAGCCTTCATGTTTCCTGCAACAGTGTTTGCCATTTTCTTTGTCTTGAATGCTTTAATATGGGGTGAGAAGTCGTCTGGGGCAGTGCCATTTGGAACTATGTTTGCACTGGTAGCTTTGTGGTTTGGCATCTCAGTTCCACTCGTCTTTGTTGGTAGTTATATTGGTTTCAAGAAGCCAGCCATTGAGGATCCAGTGAAAACTAACAAGATACCAAGGCAGATTCCAGAACAGGCCTGGTACATGAACCCAGCCTTCTCAATCCTCATTGGAGGCATTCTCCCATTTGGAGCTGTGTTCATTGAGCTATTCTTCATCCTTACTTCGATATGGTTGCATCAGTTCTATTACATATTTGGTTTCTTATTCATCGTCTTCCTCATCCTGATTGTCACTTGTGCGGAGATCACAATTGTACTTTGCTACTTCCAGCTATGCAGTGAGGATTACCTTTGGTGGTGGAGGTCATACCTGACTTCAGGTTCGTCTGCACTTTATCTGTTCCTTTACGCTGCTTTCTACTTCTTCACAAAGCTTGAGATCACAAAGCCAGTGTCTGGAATATTGTACTTTGGGTACATGCTCATCGGCTCATACGCATTCTTTGTGCTGACTGGTGCAATTGGTTTTTATGCCTGCTTCTGGTTTACCAGGCTTATCTATTCATCTGTGAAAATTGATTGATGGGTTTATTATCATTGCATTCTGAAGGAAATGGCATATTTGTTCAGCTCGTGGATGCACATATAATCTGGACAGGGTCAGAAATGTGGGATGTTGGTACCCCCAGGAGTTGCCCATTTGGATTCAGTTTTGAATTGTTAAATCATAGAAATTGTTATTAATTAGCCTTTTCATACAGGTTCTTTATCAGGTTTCTTTTTTTTTGGGTCACGCATCTGTCATGTTATTTTTTTTTTTCCTTCTCACTTTTTTTTTTTAAAATGTAGCATTTGAGGGGATTGAACAATCACCCTTTCCTTTTATTCTATAATTGGAAAACGATTCTTGTACTATGTACGTAGCATCACATCCCTACTTTAGAGAATCAACAACCAGTACTTTCTTTGTATAAGAACATACCAAACTTATTTTATTATGGTAGTCCAGTCTGGTTACCTTTTCTCTTCACGGTTGAATCTCTTGTTCATGGTCTGCTGTACTTGCTGATGTTGAAATTTTTTACCACTGATCTACAGCTTATAATTCTTTGGGCTGTTTTAGTTTTAGTTTTTTTTTGTTAACTTCTGTCAAGTTACCAGTTGAGAGATCAATCAAATTTAAATATATATATACAGATTCAAGGGAAGGATAAACTTGGATCAAGGGTTTATTTAGAATTATGAAACATGAGATTAAGGGTTCAATAATCAAACATTTTAGTTGAATGAAAGAAAATATATATAGGGTTCAATAATCAAACATTTTAGTTCAATAAAAGAAAATACAGATAGGTTTTGTTCAAAAAATATTTTATATTAGATTGGTTGCACGGTTGCACCAAAAGTGCAAAGGCATTGTTAACTTCATGCCGACCAATACTTCAACTCCACCTTGCTGTCGCTAAAACAAGAGCTCTATCCATCTCAGTTCTCACGTTAACAACAGATCATAGAAGAAGTATTTTTATTTTTAAATCGTAAATGGATTCCCCCTGCTGCTAATTCAATTTACTTTAATCATGCACAAAAAGCTCGTTTGGGTGCTGATATAGGTCATTAGATTCTTGTTTTATTTTTGGCCATTGAGCATTTTTTGGTCTATTTTATAAATTATGATCATCTTATTTAATTTTTACGAATTTATATTCAGCTCTTAACAAAATTACCAAAAATGAGTTTTCGCAGGAATAAAAAATAAAGGGAATGCTCGCTCTAGATCTTTAAGAGGAACAAATGAAGTTCAATTTTTTTTAAAAAAATACAATTACAGATTAGGGAATTTTTGCATTCTTGAGTAAAAACAGACACATTTAATGAGACTATAATGGTTCCATGCTAAAAACATACATAGTTTATGTCCAATTTGCCATTGTCAGCACTAATATAGGACAACCACCAGTATCTTAAATAAGTTGTCATAAATTACAAATCAATCCGCATCCTCAGCACTAAAGTCTGGCTCCGGTGGTTTTTGTAGTTTAACCAATTCTCTAGCAGTCTTGGCATTCCTGTTCCGATGAACAGTACGTAGAGCATTGGTAGCAAACCTGGTAACTAAAAAGGTGGCACCTATACTATATGATCCTCCACCAGTATTGCTAAGAGCTTCATCTGCTTCTACTTCATCCCCTTCTTCCTTCCTACGAAGCTCCTCCAAGATCTTCCTTTTGGAATAGCGTCGCCATGCAGCTTGAATAAAGCAAGCTGCCCATGTCCTCCACTGCTGCGAGTAAAAACGGAAGGTGTGTTGAACTTGCCTACTGTGAAGACGCCTGAATTGACTTGCCACAAATTTTAACTCTTCAGCTATGAGGGCAAAAGCTTCCACTTCCTTCAATGCCTTCACTGTGCGAGTAGAGGATGGAAGATTGGCTCCAGATTTAGGATCCAATGCCCAGGTCAAAAGCTCCTCTCCACAGAAATCTCCTTCTTTAAGGAAACTCCGGTTGAAGAATCCGCTCCTCCCACCATCTGTAGTTACACTTTCAAGTCGACCGCGTATGATAAAAAGCATTTCATCAACTGGATCTCCTTCTCGCACTATGTAAGTATTCTCTGTAAACAAGGAAGGTTTCAACCGTTCACAAATTGCATCAAGCAACCGTTCATCCATATTCTCAAACAGAGGAACCTGTAAATGCCAGAGAAGCAATTAATAACAACCATCAAAATAAGATGCAGTGAGAACCAACGAATCCAGTGTTTAATAAGGAAAGTACAAGTGACTGGGGGAGAGCATTGCCAAAAGTAAGAGCTTACAACTTGTTCTACAATTGTATACATGTTAAAAAAAAATAAAAAAACTAGTAACCTTATAGTCAATAAGACATTATACTATATGCCACAAACAACTTGCCTCTTTATTTTATTTAAAACTACTAAGAAAATCATCTTTTCTGGAAATTATTGACAGGGAAAGACAAGATATCAAGACCAGATGATTAACTTAAACAGAGGTAAGCTAAAAAGAATCAGGGTTGAGGAAGGTTTGCAGTAAAAGCTTTTAATTCTATCATTTCCATCATTCATCTAATAAATTGGAATTGAGGAAAGCTTCCAGTAAAAGCTTTTCATTCTATCATTCATCTAACAAATCAGATTGTTTGGAACCCACAAGCAGAAGTTGGGAAAATTTTATGCAATACTGTATATACATACAACAAGATGATATTCCACAAGCTTTGCAATGAAGATTTTGCAAAAATAATGCAACAGGGATGATTTTTTTCTTATATTTTCTTCTGTCCTATTTCTTGTCCCTATTAAGATTAAGAGAATGTTAACTTGAAGCTTCCAGGTAGGACAAACCAACAAACTAAGTTGCGCTCAGATATAGTAAGAAAAGGGAGTATCAAAGATTCAAGAGAACTTACCCTTTTCACCAACGCCAAACAGAGGTGCCGTTTAATGTCTCTCCTAAGATCCTTTGGCAGGCTCTGCACCAAATTCTCTTCATCCACACCACGTGTTTCTAACCACTTGTACTGGTCATAGCGCCTCACCCGTTGCCTAAGGTCTTGAGGAAGCAACCTATGATGCATCCATTGTTCCGAGTCTCGTCTTTTAACTCTCATTTCCTCTAATCGAGTTGTAAGAGACTGAAGATAGGTCTGTACAAATAGGGGAAAGCAGAAAATATTAGCCTCGAATCAAGATGAACCAACTAAAGTTTGAAACTGATGCCAATTGGAAAAAAGTTCTAAATGAAAAATTCAAAGCGGTAAGTTTCCACCTCTACACAGGAAAATTTTTCCATACATAGGCATGTACATATGCATAGACATAACATACAATCATTTAAAGAATACAGTTAATTTTTGTACATACATGTGTACACTACACTCATAATAATTTTAGTTTAACATCCATGTAATTATGTTAGTTTGATTTTGCATCAATAAAAAGTCTTTTATTGATAAAAGCGATCCAAGTATATGGTTATTGTTATAATTATATCGATGTGTTTTATGAATGTATTTTGACATGTTTAAAGGATATAAACATATAAGATTTAAGACTGCATTTTAAAAATACTCATTAAAATTACTATGTTATTATAATTAGAAAATATAAGTCATTTAAACAATAGATTTTCATTATTAGGATATGAATGAATGTATATCTCTTTTTATAAGGAACATAATTCCATAATTCTTTTTACTACAAGTCAAAAATCCAATTTGTCTTAGAAAAAATGTACTTTTATAAAGCTATTATTGAGAAAGTAATACATTTAATTAGGATTAAAATTCCAAATCTAATTAAAAACCAATTTTAAAATTAAAAGAGAATATTTTTTTGCTTACGAATCTCATTTTAGTTATAAATTTAAATATATTAAAATAACAACTGGCTAACTTGTCCAACATAAAAAAAAAAAAATTAGTAAAAATTTAACAAGGACATGAAACTTGCATGCTAACCTACCCTTTCCCACTTTGTTATACTTATTTATTTTTAAAATAAATGATTTGCTACAAAATGATGTTTTTAGTAAACACAATTAATTTCTCTTTTTTTTTACTCCTATGTTTTTTATAGTCAATCCTTTTCTTTTTTTCTTTTTTTCCCCATTTAGCCGTCACAATTATTTAAACATAAGTATGTTCTTCCAACATTATAATAATCATGGTGTAGAGCCGCTCTTGAAATTTTAGATACACCAGAATGCCTGTGACCTAGTTAACCTCTAAATTATTGGTGTTGCAGTCGATGAAGCAGAAGAAACATTATAAGGCATGTCACTAGTGATAGTTAAGTACTCTCGCACTCACAGATTTTACTTTCTTTTTTGAACTGCTATTTTTTTCAACCAACTTTAATTAGCAACACAGAAATCCAATGACTACAGCTGCCATGGAGAGAAGCTTTGATATAAAAAATAGCTGCCAGCAGTTTCCCAGAGCAGAAATGCAACCAAAAGAATTAGTCACGTTTACCTGCATATTTCCTATCAAAAGAGCAAAGAGGATTAGCCCAAAGATCGCCACTGATATGGAGAATATAACCTCTCCAGGATAAGTGCTGGTTGCAAGCCCTTGACCTAGCGTGCTGTAAATCAGACAAGGAAAATGTACTGAAAAGTTAAAACCCATTGCAGTAAAACACTGCCTAAATCAACTTTTACACAACAGTACTATAATTCCATTAATCGTTTATATAATAGTAAATACATTGGATATATCTGCATGCGCACGATTTCAAGCCAATATCAGGGGAAGAACATTCAATTTTCTTGCATAAAATAGACCTGCTCAACAAATAGAAACAATAATTTGTTTGCAAAAAAGAAACCATATCAGTGTCTTGAAAACTGAGCGTGGATTCTATGGCTGTCCATTTTATGAGAAGAAAATCAATTATCATTTATAAGGCAACAGGCAGATGATGTTATAAATGATTGGAAGTATAACCTGTAGTGCACTAAAGATAATGCATGAGGGCTTACTGACAAATAAATGAAAATACTCTGAAAATATGCGTTTAGTTCCATTCTAATGGATGATCAGGAATCTTCAGCATTTACATTTCTTGTTTTTGACTTTAAAGCCTGCTAGACAAACTCATGTTAAAACTTAACATATAAACAAGAACCACTGAATAAACTGTTTATTTCCAGTACAAAAAGGGCATCGTGCAAATTTAACTCTAGGATAGGAAGGTGTACTAGCCCAGTGGTCTGCAGATATTTCATAAAAATTAAGGAAGAGTCAATAAAGCATGTACATCTTGGCTAGCTACCACTACATTGTGTAACAATTATATTCCAGGAAGCTGTTCAATTGAATTAGGGGCACAAGACATGGTACATAGACAGTATTCAATAGCATGAGGTGCTGGGAGTAAGAAACTTTGGAACTCGTCCAACAAAAGAACTTACCAACAACTGACAAATTTCTATTTGCAGTAATCCAAATCCATACTACAGTTTTACTTTAAATTAATTTGTGAAAACTAAATTTATAAGCAGAATTGCACATTGGAAATAAGCAAGGAAAAACAAAGCCTTAGAAGACTAAGGCCATCCTGATAAGAAGTTCACCAACTCTCGGTAAAGGCCTAGAATTTATTAACTCACTTGGTGTACTTGGGCTTATTACCCCTGGGCAATATCCAATGGGCTAGAAACTAAAATTACATACTATCCACCAATGTTGTCAAGAGGTTGGCAAGGTCCAGTTTGCACAGGGATATGAACAAGAAATTTCCATTATTTTAGCTGCCTTATAAAACAAACATAACTGACATTTAATACCAGACAACCAATTGTTCTTCAAGTAAATTGATAAAACTTCTTTCATCAATTAACATATTGCCAGAGGCATAGCAACTCGACACTCGAAAAGAACATTTTCCAGAATATAATTCCAGTTGTTTGTTTGCTCTCTCTCTCTCCCTAAAATGTGGAAACTTACAGATACATTGACCGCTCTCAAACTGTTACCTGCTAGCTCAGCTAATTACATACAATTTGATGGTGATAACCGCATTGAAAACTTTATGCATTTGTCTCTTATCTAACCTACTCCATAAACATGTTGCAAGAAGTTTACTTTACAGTTTACACCAAAGGAAATAAATAACCTAGCTACTATGAACAGGGTGAACTTACCTCAAGTTCTGAAGCCCCCACCACAAGCAGTAACAGTACTTGGGGATGAATCGCATAGATGATACAACCCCCAAATCCAAGACATTCTTATATATTCCATAATCAAATGGTCCATTGTCACCTGCTCCACAATTTGACTGAAGAACATCAGTGCTGTTGCTGGCCCAAGAAGTATAAGCAGCCCCCGTATTTTGATTGCCACAATACAGAAAATCTTTATTGCATGGAGTAGTATCGTTGCAAGTATCCCGCCAGCATGTGTCCTGCCGCTCTACAGCTAAAAAGTACCAGAATGCACCAACTATCTGCAAAATACAAGGAAACATGCCAGATCTGCTTAATAGAATCATTGTTGAACTAACTGGAAGTGGAAAACATAAGGGACTAAATAGATAATTATGAGACCCAAATTTGCTATTGATGATAAGGGAGTAAACAGATGATTCTGGGACCTAAATTCACAATTGATGATAAGGGAGTAGACAGGTAATTCAGGGACTTGAATTCACCATTGAAGATAAGAGATAGCAGATAATCAAACAACTAGGAAAGGAAGTATACAGATTCATGTTCAAACAATACAACAAAAGGTCAGAATGCAATGACATCGTGGGACTTAAATCCAAACATGAAGCAAACGCTGCCTTTATCTCAGAAAATCTCTCTCCGTCTAAATGCTTGCAGCAAAGAATTGAACAGAAATAATCCCTGCATCAATAATTCTCTAATGGATAAGACGTATACTTGTGTTCTAGTTCATTTGAGTGGGATTGGGATCACAAAGGAAGAGGTTTTCACACACTGACATCTATGTCTACTGGCCCTACTTAATGAGCATAAACAATCAAACACAACAGTTTACAACTAAAAAATCATAGAACAAAATAAATCTAAGAAAGCATACTATGCCCATACTAGAAAAACATGACAAATACAGCCCCAATTATCCAACATAACAGTGTTCATGACCCAAAAAAAGAGCAAAACAAAAGTGAGGCTGTTCAAAGTTATACCATGAATAATCCAGTGTATGAGAATTATGAAAAACGCACATAAGAACAATGTTAAGACAGCATTGCAGAAATGAATAAGTTGAAAAACAACTATTAAAAAAATTAACTGATGAGACAAGGCTATCAAACTAAATGGGACTTACATGACTAGCGAGCATGTACATTAGCAAATAACAAGCAGCACCTGCCCACGCAGTTTCAGCAAAGACTCCAGTTGTTCTTTTCATTTCCGAAAACAGGGGGTAAACTCGAAAAAACCTAGGAACGTATTGAAGCAAGACGATATAAAACAGCGCCTGTTTAGTTATCAGGACATCTGAACCTCTTGACCTCTGAAGAAATCTCCAAACCACAATCTGCACATATGGAGATAAATTAACAACTGTTTTTACAACCTCTTGCACTTAAAAACTATCATACCAGTGCCTGCATACCAAAATTATGAAGCTTGATCCGAATTATTATCACCTTCTGAAACAACAATGTAAAATTCTAAATGCTATATAAACATTGGATATAAAAATCCATGCCAAGAAGTTCTCGACAAAGATTCACCAAAGACCTTATATCCCATCCAAAACCAGCCTGCATGACAGGGCTAGCATAATTAATGGGAAATTGTCATGACATTTGTATAACGAGAGGTCAAAAAATAACATATGGTTCTCCGAAATCATAAACAAACAAAAATCTTAACAGAAAGATTGCAATACGTCTACCATGAAACTAGGCTTTAAAACCTCAAATGAACTACAAATTAAGTTCAGAAGTAAAAAAGATAATCATTCCATTCCAAAACATGTGTCTTCAACATAGCACAAATACAACAATAAAGCTCATATTTTTACACTAAGATTATTGATAATTTAGTTTAAGGAAATAAAATAGGCAAAAGAAAACTGAAATTGTAAACTGGATCTTCAAATAAACTTAATTATCTGGTTTTCAAGCCCACTTTGCACAATTCAATAAAATCACTCCCTACTAAAAAGGTTCCCAGACAAAGACAGATTGTGGCATGGCAGATGCTTTTCTTTCAGACTCTAGAAACAGAAATAAATCAATAGATTCCATAAAATTTCTAGTTCCTAGGGAGAGTTCTGCTGTTTGCAATAAAATCAACCATAAAGATTAGAGTGTGTAATTGTCACCACTGACAATCTTCATCAGACTAAAGAGAGAAGCAAATACAGTAATCATGCATATTATCCACAAAGATAAAACAGTTTGTGACAATTTTTGAAACCTGTGGTAGGGGGAGGACAGAAAGAAGATCAATGAAGAAATATTGACGCATATATCTGCTGGCTATTTGTGCAGGATCAATCACAAGTTCACCTCGGCCAAACACACGAGAAGATGGAGCTATATAAGCAGTGCGGAACTGAAGCGCCATTCGAATAAGATAGAAAACATCAATAACAGTCCTCAAAGTAGTGACTACAATTGCTAATTTTCTATCTATTTCAAGACAGTTTCCTTGAACATTAAAAACGGGAAGATAGAAAAACAGAGGGTCCATAGATACACCGAAAATACATGATACAGCAAACAATCTGTTGCACAAAAGAAGAAATTTGTCTTGAGGATCAAATATCTTCTTCTCAGAAACTTTAAGATCTTCAGGGAACACTGCCCTAGACACCCCAAATCTAAGTGATCGACCAATAGACCTAAGACCCTCAGATCCCTTTCTGATTCCTTTCTTGAAAGATCTGGATGTTGTTGTTGCATTTGTTACCTGACCAGCACGACTAAATCCATCTATCCCAAATCCACATTTTCTTCCTCCTGAATCAGAAGATGATGATAATCTAGAGTCCAAGTCATCCAACCTAAAATATAGATAAGCATCATTAATATCAAATCAAACACTTCCGCACTCTAAAACACACAACTGATAAGAAACACTTAGCCTCACAATCTAATCAAAGAAAAGTAAACCTTTTTATTAGCAAAAAATTCATCATCTGTTAAATGCCTTCACCATTTTGAATCTAATTGAAATATTTGATAACATTCAAATTGAGAAAATGAATAAATAAAGCAATTTTCTAGCTCATACATTCATACCTTTCCTTGCCTTGTGTATAAGACTTCTCAAAAAGGAAAAATAAAATAAAATTCCAGCAGTCTTGCCACAATTGTTTTCATCTTTTTGCTAAAACTGATTTGATCAACACTTCAAAAGCTAAAGAACACGGAAGTTGTTACTTAAAATACCACTAAACAATCTTAAAACTTCTAAGCTAAAACTTCCCCATGAACCAACAAGTAGCTTGCTAATGCATTTAGATGACATAAAAAATCATTTGTTATTTTGTGCACAACTCACTTCCTCTCATGAACTGTATGCGATTATTTGTTAAGATAAATGAAAAAGTAATAACCCAGCCAATAATGTAAAGGCAATTATTAATATACAAACCATGAATTAGAATTATACTAAAGTCCAACTCCCACTATATGAAAAGGATAACACGTCACCATATCCGGTGATATATTCCCAAACTATATTGGGGGGTTGTGTTATACATGAATATGCACCTTTTAACGCATCCAATGTGCTTAAAATGTTAACTCTCTCTACCCATGACAACATCCCAAACCCATGATTTTTCTGGCTAGCTAATGCTTAGAGAATGACTAACAAATCTACATAGGCAACCTTATAGTAGAAACGAATAGCCAAGCGAGATAACATAACAATTACGCTATTTCATTAGGCTAGAGATGATTAATGGAGGGGATGTAGTATTTTAATGGAATGGGAAAGGAAGGGAAGGGATGGAAGGAGAAAACTTAAAATTTTAGTAAAGGGATGGAACTTGGAAGGAGATATTTAACTTAAGTGACATATTTATCCTTATTTTGTTTAAGGTTAATAATTAATAGGGGATAAAAATGGAAAGATAAAAAAGTTCAATTGTTTTTTAGGAGTTGAACTTTTTTATACCCTGACTTGGGATGTAACATTTTTCAACTCATATAAGTGAAATGGAGTTGAATATGTCCCTTCTATTTCCTTCCCCTTCCTAATTAAATTTTTTTCCAAACAAAAAGAATTAAGTTCCCCTCTATTTCCATCCCTTCCCCTTGAGTTCACCCTTATCCATGCAAAGCGTTAAAGAAGAGAGAACAAATTCTTGACACATAAGACTTGATCAAGGGAATGTATTGAAAATTAATCATCGATAACAATCCAATTTTGAAGGCCTCTTATACTAAGCAGAAACAAAATGAAGTTGCCCCTTTACCTGACAAACTTGTCCCTCTGACCACCCAAGTATTGGGATTTGGAACCACAATCAAACATGTTTTCAAGCTGAATGTACACACATCACCTGCAGCAAACAAACAAAGAGTTATAATAAAGATCAACAATTGATAATCGCATCCTTCAGTATAGGCTCAGTGCCAGCTACTGGGTACAGAAAAATAAAAGTTAAGTTCAAGGACTCGAACACCAAATAGAATGGTAATAAAATTCCAAATGTTCATCAGATATCTCAATAAAAAAAAAAGTTAATAAAGATCAAAGAAATACATATTGAAACAGGAAAATCTAGGCATGGTAAATTGACCTGTTGTTGACCCTATCAAACACCACAGTAGAGTCAAATAGTACTGGAAGAACAAAATAGCTGCTCCAACCTATGCATGCCATGAAAGTTGTCAAATCGAGAATCAAACTTTTTATTTTACGAGTTCAGTTCAAATTCAATATTAACAAAGTATAATATATATCCATGTATAATGTCCAAAATTGTTTAAACATAATGCTATCAGAAACATTGTTCTCATCCCTCTTGTTCTCTTTGGGTGGATTTTGTGTCTTTTCTCAGTTTTTACACCCATCAGTTTTCTGTAATTTGCAATGTATTGATTCTTCTAGTTCAACATCAATCATACGATCCAGTAAAGATTCTTGTTAGATTTTTTATTTGTCCCTAGATTTGACTTGTTTAATAGGTCAATTGATTTGGATCAAATGATTCGAATCATGAATTGTGCGATTCTAATAACTATGATGCCACCCAAAATAGTCTTTAGGCAACAGCTCAATGTTGCTCAAAAGTTGGAATTTGGAAATGTAAGAATCTAAAGACATTGGATGTCTACATTAGCTATTAGGCAACAACTAACATAAATCCAAGGTAAAATCCTTGGATATTTTCCAACATTAAGACCCAAAATAGTCACAAATGTCTTCAAGGAAATCAAATTGAAATTCACAACCATCCCATGGGTGGAGCACAGACTATGAACATCACCGACCATTTATCTTACAGTTTGGCATGTTAAGCAATAAAAGTCATTTCTCTTAAAACTATTTAAAGACATAATGACAATTAAAAAAACTGATATGACCATGTAAAATCATCACCTACTCAGTTCTTACTAAAAAGTCACCATTAATCACCCATAAAGAAAAAAAAGAATACACACACACACCCTCTTGGACATCAAGATGAGTAGAACTTCGCTTAGAGGTGTTCATTGCAATATATTTTACACAATATACAACAACACTCATATAGACAACTTATGCCTGCAATTGTTTCCACAGGTAACAAAGAAAAAAGACACTGATTTTAACAAGACTAAATGAGAGAACTAATCTCTACAACACTAGATCTTTAAAAACTAAATCAACTTAGATTCTCTACCGTTGACCACAAACAATAAGTAAAAAAACTCATAACAATAAGCATTAACACCCCCAAAACCAAAAAGCAACATAAAAATTTCGTTCCTCATAAATTGAAACTCAATCAATCCAAAGAATAAAACTTTAAAAAAATAAAATCAAAAGTCCAAAACTTTAACATTAAGTACCCAAATCACTACATATACATACATATATACAGATAACATCTGATACCAAGTAATAATAAGCAGAAAAACAAATACCCAGATGGGAAATATAAGAAAATAAATATAAAAATAGACATGTAGATTGATGATTGATAGAGTGATCTTAAGCAAATTGGATAAAACAAGAAGAGTAAGAAAGGGAACTTACAGTGAAAAGTGAGTGTGGTTAACAAATGAAATCAAGAAATGAATAATACAACAAATAAACAAAAAGGAGTTTTATTTGTGTATATTATATTATTTTTTTTATGATTATTTACTTCTATACAAAAAGAGAAGAGATTGGTTCTAAGGCGCCACCACCAGATATATTGGTTTGAGAAGAGAAAAAGAAACTGAAAATTCAATTTATTATAATAATAAATAAAGATAAGAAATAGTAATTATTATATGTTTTATTCTCAGCAGTAGAGAGGAAGGAGGAGGAGGAAGCAATGAACGTGCAACAAAGTAAAGTGCGACCCACCCACAAATTAAACTGAATTATTACAATTACATTTGCAAGTCAAATATTGTCCGAATTTACTGAATTACTTTCTTACCCTCCCGCTCTTACCTTTGGCTGCTTCTTGTCCGTGTGTGGGGACTTTTTTTTTTCTGTTTAGATTTTTTTTTCTTTTTTTATGTGACTGAAAAATTTAAAAAAAAGGGTCTAAATTTTTATTTTTGTTGCTATTTTATTGTCATTTTTCCAAAATGATTAAACTTAACAAAATGAAGCAAATAGGTATTTTGATCTTTAATCTTTTTTTTAAGTCATCAAGAGTGTTGAATAGTGAAAGGGGTTGAAATATCTCAAATTTGTGGTTAATGGAGAAAATTATACTTATTTTCTTCATTTCTTTCATGTTTTAAAAAAATAATCACAAATTTATAATTAAAATAATAAAATTTCACTTAAGAAATTAGTATAATCTTTATAATTAATAACTATTAACGAATTCATGTTTAGAGTATTCAAATTTATTTAAAATCACTTATCAATTATCAATTTAAATAAAAAAAATCTTGAACACATTCTTTATTTTTTAAAATATCTAAAAGAAAGCATTCAAAAGTATATAAATAAAACAAGTGAATGTAAGACACGTGATGATATCTTTATCAAATCAAATATCTATTGATGTGGTATTCAGACATAGCTTAATGATTGAGACCAATGTATTAAACTTAAAAGTTACAAGATCATATTTCTCCTCCTATCAAAAAAAATCTGTGGATGTGATTTTTTTTTTTTAAATCAAAGATGTTTTCTACTAATAATAATCAATCAGTGCAACTTGTAATAAATAAATAAGTTCGATCGTAATTAAGAAATACATATAATCTAAAATTAAAATATGTGGATGTGAATTTCAGTATAATCTAATGTATTCTCACTGAGCAAAAAAACAGTCAAATTTTTTTATTTTATAAAATTAAAATGTTTGTTTAATTAAAAAAAATTCTAAAATTTGGGCTCCTTTACTGATTTATGATAGAGTATTTTATTAGCTGAGTACATACTTTCATCCCTAAATTTTACATGTTTGACCTATTACATCTATGAACTTTAAAATTAACCTATTAAACATAAAAAGTTTCAATTTTTACTTATTACACACCAAAAGTAAACTCAATTAACCTATTACACATATAAAGTTTAATTTTTTTTATCTATCACACACTAAATTTAAAGTTATAAAAATTACATTAATGCGAAAATAAGAATGATTTATACCATGTACAATACTATCTAATAAAAATAAAGTGAAATTGATACAAAAATAATATAATTTTCCTTAATTGGTGTTTGATAGGTAAAAAAATCGAAACTTTATATGTGCAATGGGTTAATCATAAAATTGAGGAGTGAAATAGGTCAACCATATAAAATTTAGAATGAAAGTATGAATTCAGTCGTATTATATTCATTATCACACACCATCAAATGTTAAAAGAACTTTTGAAAACCGATAGGCCTTTGGCCTACTGGGAGTGTGGCTTTGCCACACACCAAGGTCCTGGGGTTCGAATCCCACGCTTGGTTGTTTCTCAAATAAGCTTCAAATTGAGCCCACTGGTAGGTTCCATTAGTAGATCCCAGCAATAATAAGTGTGGAGATCCTCACTCAAAGTTAGAAAAATACTAACACTAATAATACTAATAGTCCTAACTTCATAAAAATAATTTAATAACAAGACAACAGTTCAAAAAAAAAAAAGAACATTTGAAACAACATGACCCCTTGCACTTTACTAGCAACTTAGAGCATCCATGCATATACTATTTTTATATTAAAAGTAACATAAAAATTAGTAAAATATTATATTTAGTATAATATTTAAGTATTGTCACCAACACTAAATGATAAAAAGGAGGTGTTAAAATTAATTATTATATATTTTTTAAATTTTCATGTGTTAAAAAGAAAAAATGTATTAATAATAAATTATAACTAAATTAAAATAATAATAATAAATTTGTAATTGACCTATAATATTCATTAAATGCAAAAATTTATATATATTGTACTTAGTATCAAATTTGACACCAAATATAGCATGTGTCAAATTTGAGAGCATCTCTAATTAATTATGCTAACAAGTAATAGTATTTAAAATCGAAATTAGTTAAATTTTTAATTATAACAATTATTATAATAATAAATTTATAACACTTATTTTAACATTATGTATTGGAGTAAAAATTAAAACTTATGTCAAATTCAATATTTTACTATCTTTTTATGTTGAATATAGTGTTAAAAAATGACATGCATCAAAATGCTTTGACACAAATTATAGTACAATAGTTTAATTTTAAGAGTACAAATACTAGAACATAACATTAGCACTCTAATTTGGCATTACATTGAGAGTGAGTATGTTTGGTATTCAAGGAAATGAAAATCAGAATACATTCACATTTCATTTTTTTATTGGGTATACTAATTTTTATTTGAACTTTGACATTCCAAAGATAACTAAAACAAGATATTGAAAATTTTAGTGAAAACAATATCTAGTTAATTATATTTATCTTATTTGTAAAAAAAAATTCAAAATGAAATGGTTCTAGATATATTATGTTTATTTGGCTCTCATTTCTTATCTAGCTCTCACTTATTTTTTACTTTTTACTAAGTGGAAAGGCAATATTAATAGTAGATAATGAATTTCACATTCAAATTGCCCTCCTAATATAAAAAAATAGGTACATGTCATATTTGTTTTTTTTCAAGTGAAATATAGTCAAGGTAATTTAGTAATATTGTAAAATATTAATTACATGTGTTGACTTTATTTTGAAAGTTATTTTTAAATAAAATGAGGTTTTTCATTAATAATAATAAACCAGTACAACTTATAACAAATAAATAAATTCGATTGTAATAAAAAAATACATATAAATTATGACATACAGATAGAATTTTTCTCATAAAATTTTCGATCACATTGATAGATCAATTGCAACGCTTTGACTGTATTTGGCACAGTGACAAAAACTCAACCCACTTAGTGTCTATATTGAGCCACAAATCAACTTTATTATCATAAGACAAGTCTTTAAATAAATCTAATTTTCTTAGCAACAAATTGAAACACTTCTTCACTTCCATAATAGATGACAAAACTCTCATAAATAGATACAAATAAACTTTCATTGAGTAGGACAAAAGAAAAGACAACAAAAGACTAACATAAAAAAAGTAAAACCAACATATATGTTGACCTATGTTTTATTCAATAAAAACAAATTAAAAAATAAATATAATGATTCACCACCATCCTTTACGGCCTAACTACGAAACTTTAAAGGAAACAATAAGAGAGATCTTAGGTTTTTTTTCCTCACAAATTTTGGTTATAAACTCTTTATTTTGAAAGTTAATTAATAGGATATTCATTTTTATGATTTGACAATAAGGTTGGGTGTAAAAATAGAAATCACACAAAACAATTCAAACCAACTCATAGAAATCACACAAAACAATTCAAACCAACTCAATTAAATCATGAGGCAAAAAAATAACTAATCAGATCAGACCAAAAATCATGACTCAAAAATTAATGATCCTTTCCAAAAGAAAGTGTAACGATTCGGTTTTAATTTAGAAAATAAAAAAATCAATTATATTACAAATATTAGGCATGTTTATCACAGGAGGCAATGATAAGTGGAACATAAACAAGTTATTCTCTCTTTTTTCTTTTTGGGTACAAAAAGCCACTAACGCTTTCCACCAAGTTTAAATAAGCCACTAACTTAATTTTTGTTGTAGAACACACGCCACTCTCTTGACAGAAAAACTAAATAAGCCACTCTCTTGACAGAAAACTAACTTTGTAAACTTCCGATTACCAATTACTGACGTGTCACTGAAAAACAATTAAAAAGTAAGTTACTTTCGACTTTTAAAAGCTTAATTGTTTAAGACTCTAGACCTTACTACTATCGTTGCAATTCTCATCATCATCATCGTAATTGCCATTAACTCCAATACCTTTGTAACAAAAATTATTTCCCTAAATTTTCTTCCAATTTATCATCACGAGACTTACAAAAAGAACAAGAACTTGACGGTTTCTTTCTTCGTCGGTCATCTGTTCTGTAAACAAAAACTATACAAACAAACAAACACAACATTAGATTTAGCCCTTTCCTCCATTCTTTTTCAAAAAGAAGACCTTGAAGCCCTTTCCCTACCCTGACTACTATATAAGCTAAGGAGGACCCTCCAAGAAAGGTAATTGATTTCTCACTTGACCATTTATACACTTTAGCTCGCAAGCACCCTACTGACTTAGGCATCGGAGGGTTTACGGGGACCACACCCAACCTCTGAGGCCTTTGCTTGACTGTGTAGGGATAGGACCAACCGGTGAACCAAGACCGGAATAGTAGGATCATGACATGATCTATCATTGGTGCGGTGAAAGTTAGGAATGAAAGAAAGAGATGAATGCAAACAGTGGAGGGACTTCAGCTGCCGGCGTAACCTTGTCGGCAGGTACCACCCAACAAGATCCCACACAACCAGTAGTTGGACTAGGCAACACCATCTCTATGTAGACAAGTGCTGGAGCAGCCGGCTTTGGCAGTTCTCATACCGCGGATGCCATAGCCACTCCAGCTAAGGCAAGGCTTACTTGGTCAACCAGCACAATGGCGGGCGTAGGAGGAAGCCAAGGTGCTGATGGTAGCCATTGCCTTTCTTCCAGCATGGGACTTTTACTGGTTTTTCTGGGCTGGAAAGCTCCCCAGCCATCCCAGCCTTGAATCGAATGTTGTTCACACCACCTGCCACTAGAGTTAAAGAGCCCATTCACATTCAACCCTTTTTACCTGAAGCAACCCAAACACCAACCCCCATTTTTCCACATGCTATGGACTTCCTCAACAGCCTAGGCCCCCCAATGGCAAGTAAAGTCCT
>CANYLF011260006.1:0-16863 GCA_948193215.1 Bocquillonia castaneifolia
ATTTTCTATGAATTTCTCAATTTTATTCAAATAAAAATATAAGAAAATAATTTCACGATCAATTTTTTTTTATTTTTTTAATAAATTAGATTGCATTTTTCTTGACTTACATGCAAAATTTCATAAAAAAAAACCTTTAAAATGAATTTTTTAAAATTCATTTAGTGTTTGGATACTAACGAGAGGACCATAGACATTACATAAATTAAAGTTGAGGGATTTTTGTGTTACAAGTTGAAATTCAAGGACCATGGTGTTACAAATTGATAAGTTCAAGGACCATGGGTGAAATTAAGCCTTTCATGCAGCAAAAACTTAAATTTTATATCAAAATTAATATTTTATATTATTTTCTATATCACATATAACATAAAAAAAAAAAAAAAAAAGCATATGCTGTTAAATAGAAGATGGACACTTTGCAGCTAGTTCTGGGGGCAAAAAGTTTTTGCCAAAGACCATACAAGGTTACATTTTGCCCCTTGAAGCTTTTGTTATTCTCATTCTCAGAGGCCCGGAGCTTTTTTTTGAACTAAAACACCCTTTAAAACTTATTAAAAATCAGAAAGGACCTCAATGTTGATGTGTCAACAGCACAGGTGGACAAATGGAAGCAATCTAGTGTGCCACCTATACTGTTCGATTTTGTTATGATTCTGCTGCTCAGTTAAACCCTTGAAGAAGCAACACCTAAAACCCTCTCTGCCGATCAATTCAACAATCAAACATATTGATTCCTTTAACTAACAAATCACAAACACATCATCTCTTCACAGATTGTTGTCTCCAGACAATGGCTTTCAGAAACCGCAATTCAAAGCATTTTCTTTCTTTCATTTCCTATCTTCCACACCTGCTCCATGAAAATGCCACTTCTGGCTCATCCCCTATCTGGTGGCGATCAATGGCTACTTTCACTCGAACGTAAGTCTCATCCACCCCATTTAACTAAATATAAGAAAACCAATATAAAGTAACCATCTTTTCTTCATTTTACAATATAAAGTAAACACCTTTATTTATTTTATAGCAACCTTTGTTCTTGGATTGGAAGGATTTTTCATATATTGCATGATTGTTATTCTCTTTGATTTGTTATTTGTTTCTTAGGAAGCCTCATGTGAATGTCGGGACCATTGGACATGTAGACCATGGGAAAACAACTCTAACTGCTGCTATCACAAAGGTTGAATATTGCTTTGTCATTACTGTAGATATTTTTTTGACAATTTTAGAATCACCCAGTTGTGGAAATGAATAAAGGAGTAAAATTTATATTGTTTGATAGGTGCTAGCTGATGAGGGTAAGGCCAAGGCAATTGCTTTTGATGAGATTGACAAGGCCCCTGAAGAGAAAAAGAGAGGAATCACTATTGCCACTGTATGAAAATTTAGTTTGCTTTGTTGAGATATTCTCGGGACACTTATTGTTCCTTTGGTGACATAGTTGCCTTTACAGAATTATGAAATTTGTTTTTGTTTGCCTTTTCTTTTGTGCATGGAATGTGTATAAAATTTATGTTTTTTATAGGCTCATGTGGAGTATGAGACTGCCAAGAGACACTATGCTCATGTTGATTGTCCAGGTCATGCAGATTATGTTAAAGTAAGTTTTTATATGTTTGTGACCTGACTCTTTAATGAGGCAGGTTTGTTTGGTAGTCATAATGACTTGATTTTATGGGTTTAATAACTTACATGATGGGTTTTCTGAACTGCAGAACATGATCACTGGAGCTGCCCAAATGGATGGCGGAATTTTAGTTGTATCTGCTCCAGATGGGCCCATGCCACAGACAAAGGAACATATTCTGCTGGCTCGTCAGGTGAGTATTCTATAGTAGCAACTTGTAAAGCATGTCTAATTTATTAGCCATTACCATTTCGTATTTTTGAGCTCTATGGTCATTACGCTAGTTTGGTATTTTAATTCTCTGTTATCTTTTTTCCTCATTCAGGTTGGGGTGCCTTCATTGGTCTGCTTTCTCAACAAAGTAGATGCTGTTGATGATCCAGAACTACTGGAACTTGTGGAAATGGAGCTCCGTGGTATGATGTTTCAGTTCTTTTTTTTTCTCTCCATGTTTTACATGTCATTGTACATCAATAAAAGAATGTGTAAACTTGTAGAGCTGCTGAACTTCTACAAGTTCCCTGGGGATGAAATTCCAATTATTCGAGGCTCAGCTTTATCTGCATTACAAGGGACAAATGAAGAACTTGGGAAGAAGGCTATTTTGAAGTTAATGGATGCTGTTGACAAATACATTACTGATCCCCTGCGCCAGCTTGATAAACCTTTCCTAATGCCGATTGAAGATGTCTTCTCAATTCAGGTAGGTGCACAAGTCACATTGCAACCAACTCTGAGAGACTGCTTTGCTAACTAAAACATCCTTCCTGCATTTCTTTGCTTTAAAAGGGATGTTCTGTGCTAATAATATCATTATCCTAATTTATGTATTTATGTGTTCCTTTAGCATGTATATGCAAATTAGATTCTCCATTATTCTGTTAAAATTGCATATAATTCAGTTGGTTTGAGAGTTTAATTGAAACTTAATGAAACTCCTTTTTTTTCCTGTGCATTCAAAGGGGCGTGGTACTGTTTCACTGGTCGTGTTGAACAAGGAACAATCAAGGTTGGTGAGGAAGTTGAAGTATCGGGATTAATTCAGGTACATTTGAAAATTATATTAAACATAGTAAACTAATGTATATTAGATTATTTGCGCCTCTTAAACATTCTAAGCCATCAGTGGTTGCTAATTTCCTATCTCTGTTTACTTTAGGGTGGACCCCTGAAGACCACTGTGACTGGCGTAGAAATGTTCAAGAAAGTTTTGGACCATGGTCAAGTAAGTCATTTTTCTGAGTTTCCCAAATTGCTTTGTCTTGCTGCAGATGATGGAAACATTTGTGCATGTTCTTTTTTTCTTTTCCAGGCTGGTGACAATGTGGGTCTTCTTCTACGTGGCTTGAAACGTGAAGATGTACAACGGGGAATGGTAAATGCTTCTGAGTATGTGGAGATTGACAATGGTCTGACTGTATGGCATTAGATGGAAATTTCAATTGGTTTCGAGATATAAAATGTGCATTTCTCAATGCTACAGAAGTACTAAAATTCAGTTAGAACTAAGCAAACCACCATTTCCATTTTCATGTTAAAAAGTGTTGACAGCTTTTGAATTTTATTAAGCAAAACTTAATAATGTTTTGGCTCTTCCTCCTTTCTACTTCAATTGTTACAGGTAGTTTCCAAACCTGGTTCTGTGAAAACATACAAGAAATTTGAGGCAGAGATTTATGTCCTTACAAAAGATGAGGGAGGTCGACACACTGCTTTTGTCTCAAATTATATGCCTCAATTCTATATGAGAACTGCAGATGTAACTGGAAAGGTGGAACTACCTGTTGAGGTTAAGATGGTGATGCCTGGTGATAATGTAACAGCAACTTTTGAGTTAATGTCATCTGTTCCTCTCGAATCAGGTTGTTTTGAGTACAAAAAATGCAGATATAAGAACATGACATCAGATGTGTTCTCGTGTGGTCTTTTCTCTTTTTTGATTGTGATCATGAGATTTCTAAATTCCTGCATATTGTAATTAGTCAGCATGGGTCAATGACTAATCTCATTTCTAAAATTATTCTACTTGGGCTACTGTACATATATTTTATTTTCTACTTGGTTTTCAATTTGGTCATCCTTTGCTTGTGTTTAGAGAATGTCAACATAACTGGAAATGTGTACTTGGTTTGCTATAAGTTGCTGATTGTTCTCTGGAATTTGTGTTTAGAAGTGCTAACTGAATTGAACATGAGTGTAAATCATGACAAAACATTCTCCAGTTCAAATGGTTAGTTGGAGAAACTGAATTAATCATGTAAAAAATGATCAACGTAAGTGTTGGTCTGTGACATTTTCTCTCAGTATCTGACATCTAATGGAATGGGTGGTCATGGTCACTTGTGGTTGTGGATTCTGCTTGGAGAATTTGTTGTCTGGGTTGCTTTTATTTTCTGCACTGTTTGGAGCTTGTCAATTCCATCTCTTGAGACATTGTTTCTTAATTTCATGTTGGTTATTGCATTATCTTAACAGGTCAAAGATTTGCTATCAGAGAGGGAGGTAAAACAGTTGGTGCAGGGGTGGTCTCAAAAGTGATTGGTTAAGATCCTGCCTGACTTGCTCTCAACTTTTCGGGTCTGCTCTTCTGCTCTGGAGAAAGATGATGGGATTAAACTTTGTTTACTTTGGCATTTATTAGTAAATAAATTTACTTTTTATTGTTCAACTTGGGTAAATATATAAAGATAATTATCTTTTTTAAGTGATGCAGAACAATTATGATGCACTATTTTCTATAGAAGTGTTTGTTCATCTTTATATTAGCAATCTTCAAATAAATCTGACCATTCCTCAGTTCATATTTTAAGTCGAAGATGACCATAACAGCAGCATAATTTGGCAAGAATTGTAATGGGGTAAGATTCAATAGCTTAATTTAATCATTTGAATAATTTAGACAGTTACATCAATGTGTGACCAAAACAATTATTTATAACTCTGTACATTTCATAATTACAGGACTCTGTGTTCACTCTTTTATGGTGAGTATAGAGTGCTGATGTTACTCTCTCTCTGCCAGCAACCTCAGTGCAGTTTCAACCAGTGAGTGAATAGTTGTGCTGTGGCGGCTCAGACCAACTGTTCCTGAGAATATGTTGAAGCTTTCAAGTTCTGCTGTTGTTTCTAAAACATGCTCCAGCTCTTTCTCCATGCCCATAAACCTGAGAACACGGACATTCGCTACATTTTCGTGCATCATCCAAATTGCCAACTCTATTGCAAACCTCCGTATTCTTGGAACCTTAGTTGATGGTTTTTCATATTTTTGGAGGATTTGCACTATTGTGCTAGCTAATTCAGCCTCCTTAATTCCTGCCCTTCCAAACATCATTCTCGATTCTTCAGAAGTCATGAATTTGAAAACTTCTGCTCCTAGTCCGACCATTACTTCTTGCAATTTGTCCTCTTCAGACCTGATTGCCTTAAGCACCTGCAACAGGGGGAATGATTTAGAGACAGATTCGTATTCCAGGAAGTAATTATAGTCTTGATAAATAGAAAAAAGAATGCAAGAAACTAGAATAGAGAATGTAGAAAAGCACTCACCGTAGGTACTGAAGCAGTGACTTCCTTCAAGCAGCTGAAGCTATCTGCACCACTGTATGCGCACAAGTTTCGTAGGATCCTTGCAGCATTCACACGAAGAACTGGATCCTCAAGGGCTTCAACCAGCTTCTCAAGCACCTTCAATTTCAAAATGCGATGGCAATTACTTCTGCTTTCCAACGCAAGCATTGCTAGAGCTTCTCCTGCAGCGCTTTTTACATGATTTGGACACTCAGGTGTTCCATGGTTAAAGAAAATGTTGAATAACTCCTTAAGAACTCCCCCTGTGCCTCCAATCCTCTCTGTTGCATCTGCTTCCAGTGCTAGATTGGTTAATATTTCTATGCTCAGTTTTTGCAGCATTGGTTGTTTCTCTCCATGTCGTAAGATATCTCTAATGTTGCTGATACTGAAAACTATTTCTGAAATCTCTTTTCGAAGATGGGTACCTGTGGCTCCTGTTGTGCTCGCCAGCATCTTCACCACTTGTAGAGATCTCTTTACTGTTAGAATCTGGGAATGTGCAACATTCTCATCTTTTAACATCCGCTCTCCAGAATGTGTCAAATCAATGATCTTTGGAAGGAGTCCCCTTGTGTTGCCTATCTTTCCACAATTGTCATGGTCATGAGCTAGCTTCTTGAGGATAAGTAGTCCTAAATGATTGAATGTCCAGAATCCATAATGCACATGATCAGTAATAATTTGCTTTTCACCAATTTCATCAGCTGTGTTGCTGGAGCGTCTACTGGTATGGAGCAGAGATGAGATTGATTCCATTGCACCTGGAATTCCAGCAACTCGTAGTGAGTTCTGCTTTTTGCCAGCTAGTTCTGATAGGATTTCGGCAGCTGACTGCCTAATCACTTCTTCTTGTGGATCTTTCCAGTTCAGCATCTCAACCAACCGTTCAATCACTGATATATTTGTACCAATTTTCTGGAGGGTGTCATCAGAAAACCGCTGGCTCACTGCAAACTGGCGAAGAATTCGGACTCCTATAAGTTGCTCATCAGGAGAATTTGAAGCCAGGAGATCCATGGCAAAAGTAACCAGGTCCATTTTCAGTCCATCAAAGATGCTTCCATTAACACACTTAGAATAGGCATCATAAAAGAACCTTCTGATTGATATCATGCCAGAAGGTCCCAATTCACACTCTCTGTTCACCTCCTCTAACACCCTACGGTAAATCACCTTCCACTCCCAGTAAGCTTTCTCCATCAGAAACAACAGAGCCTCTGCCAAAGCCAATGCATAGAAAATAGTCAGAGCAGCTCGTCTGTTCCTCTTGTCGGTATCCCCTTTTGCTACCTCACCATAGTTATGTTTGATGAGTTTCATCAGTGATAGAGCTACACAGGCCGTTGCAGAAGCAAGCTGTAACCAATAGAGAAGCTTACTGATATTTCTTGAAATGAAAACCCATTGAGCATACGGTAGAATAGGAACATCCGAGCTTGTCCATGTCCGAGTTGCATTCCTTTGGTAATCCCAGTTCCTAGCATTGGCTGAATTACAGCTCCCAGTCAATTCTCTGCAATGTTGACTTTTCTTTGGGACCCTGAAGAGTGATTTTACAGCTTTAATAATGAAGTGTGAACTAGATCTTATTGCACGGAAACTGTTGATTCCAGCATCAGCAATTGACCAGGTAGCTTGATGTTGCCATTCAAGCTCATGGCTTCTGCTGAATATTCGAGTCCCTTCGATCAACAATATAACCGTGATGATCCAAAAGTCTGTAGCATCTAAAGTTATTGCAAAACCACCCAAAAGAACAACAGTTGCCCAGATAAAACCAAGGGTTCCAAGGCCAGTAGCTGCCTTCTCTAAAACTGCAAGGCGAAGAGCAAACAGGGTGAGTTTCTGCTCTGGAGCATGTATTCCTGATGATGGTGTTGGAGTTGTTGGTGTTGTAGGAGAAATAGAAGTTGCAGTGCTGTCTCTCTTCTCTAAGCCACTTCGAGGCTCGAAAATGGTAGCACCTGAACCATATGTTTCGCTGAGCCTCTGAAGCTCAACAACCGGCAAACAAACACTACCGTCATTATCTGCTACAGGTTTGCCATCATCCATATTTCTGAATCAGGCCAGCTTGGAAAAACTGATGATATATAGTAACAAAGCAATAACAGGGTAGGTAAGTTTGGTGCAAGAATTAGTTTAGAAATAAAACGAAGGCTTAATTGAGGTTTATATAGAAAGATTTTGGTTGTGAAATTAAAGATCAAAACTTGGTATTTGGAGTTTTTTATAGAAGAAAAAATAAAGAGGAGATGGTTTTGGGGAAGGGAAAAATGAGCTTTGGGAGCACGTTTATTGTGTGGAAATGGTAACTTGCTTCTACTTATTTTCTGCTGCTTATGCTAGGAAGTTCTGTTGAGCTTTAATGTAAGCTTCCTTTTTAACTTGGGCGTCAAGCGATTGTCTTTTGCCTTTGGTGTCTAGTTAAGTGCTTTTATACAGTTAGTTAGCCCCTCACTAATATGTTTCTTAATGGACCATCTAAAACACCCAAAAAGAAGCTTCCTTTATTAGTCTAAAGCAAAATGGCTTTTTCCTGTTTTGCCATTCTTTTTAACTCATGTCCTACATATGTGGACAACTCAACCATACCCTTTTGGGAGGAAAACGTGCCTAGTGTCATTAGAGCATTACTGTATGTAATATCCCATATCTGGCATGATTAGAGAGTTCAGATTGATATGGTTACTATGAGATTCTAGAGACTAACGAAGCAAATTAGATTCCTGATATTTAGTGGTTAGCATAATGAAATGCACGGAAGGGTTATAAATGTCAACTACACAAGTCTTTCTGAATTCTTATCATTGACTTTAAGATATATCAATCTCATCCAAGTAATATTGGATTATTGTCATTATTTTATTTATGGTCTCTCTCTTCGTGGGAATTAGTTGGAATCATTTCCCAAGTAAGACCTCATTTAGAGAACGATATGTGATTAAATTTTTGCAAAAATTACGATATGAGTTAACTACCATATGATTTTGTTAATCAACAACTAGCTTCAAACTATAATACTTCTAGTCATAGTTTATTTGGTGTGGCAGTTGGTAACTTGCATGAATAGGTTAAAAGAAAGAGTCTTTTCTCTAAGAATGTTTTCTTGGCACATACCATTCCATCTTTTGTGTTGTCATTGTTATTTGTCTCGTTCAAAGTGGATTAGTGATTAAATGCTGGCATTAGGGTTGGTTGTTACTTGTGGAAATGGATATTACAAAAGGAGTCTTTTTTTGTGTCAAGTTAAAGGCTTCAAGTGGGACCTAATTTTCATTATGATCCCTTTATCTGCACGGTTTGTGTGTGATTTTGTTCTAGACCCAATTTTGTCCATTAATCATTAATGATATATAAATAGGTTTTAATGAACTCAGGAGCATGAGATTGTCTCCCTTGGCACCGCCAAATACAAAATCTTGAGTGACTTACAATTGATGATGCTATTTCAGCTGTTGCTGTTGCTGTTGCGTGTAGGTTTAATGAATTTGAGGAGTTCTTCCTATTTTCTCTTATTTTCAGACTAAAAAGAACATCCAAATTCAAAAAGAAAAGATAACTATTTCTTTAAAGGTGATGTATGAATGTACGGAAGCAAAAATATAAGGTAATATGATTGGTCAAATGATTGATTTTAAGGTACGGAAGCCGGTTCATGTCAAATAAGGGAGGAAAACCACGGGCAATGACATGTAAATGTTACCTCAATTTCTAGCCATGTATATGTCTGAATCGATGGGGTTTGTTAGCAAGATATGTAAAAGTCCTGATTTTTAAGACAATGGCCTCTGATAAAAAAAAAATGTTGAAAGAAATTGAGGAATCATGTGAGTGCCTATAAGAGAAAGTTACAACCCCACGTTTTTCTCCACACCCAATTCCCAGTTTAGGGATTTTCTACTCACTGGACCTCCTTCAAAGCACGAAACAGATGTAATAAATCAGGGAGTTTTTGGTTCAAATCCTATCCCTAAATTAAAAAGACAGAATTCAGGTCAAATATTTGCAATTTTGTTGAGAAACTCCGTGACCAACTCAACAGAGTCCATGGCTGATCAGTAGTTCCCTCTATTTGACATATAATATCAGCAAGCAACTCATTAGTTCCTACTGGTTGGCATCCCGGTTAATATAAAATGACCTAAAACATCAATTCAACAAATCCAATTGTAATATCAAGATGGCCCAATTGTCTATAAACAATATAACTACGACGGATCTCTTTAATGTTACATATCAAAATAATGAGTCTTATCAAATAATAATGAGTCAGCTCTCCCCTTTCCATAATCGCTCAATCCATACAGCAAGATCCAGCTATGAGACCTGTGGATAGAGATGATCTCAAGCTTTTATGTCGGTTTGACCATTTGAAGAAAGTACTTTATTTCTACATCAATGACATTCAATTTTCTATTAACCTTTTCAATGGGAGGAAAATAAACACATAATTGTAGAATTTCCCGAATGAACACATAAAGATTTCTGATTGTTAAGTTACTGTACACAATGTTGGAATAATGAGATAAAACCATTCCAAGATCCCCCATTCTCAATAGTTAGTGCTTCTTCCCAGGATGCAACTTGCAAGTCGCAACAGTCAACTCTTGATGCAGGTCTCTCTGCAAAATGACTGATCCTGGCAAAATTCCCAAAGAGGCAGGTTTAGAGAAGAGCTGATTAATATGACATTTGCGTACAATATCATTTCTCCTGCAATGGAAAAAAATACCAAGAGTATGAGAATTACATTTCAGTGACCATATAGCAGCAAGCAAAACATAGATGCATTTACTCAGAAGGAGATTGATTTTAACTGCAGATATATAGCATCAGATGTCAGGTACACAGGTAGTTGCAAGATATGGGGGAAATAAATGAATATGGGGCAATTGGTTCTTGTGCTCTTTCCAAAAGATCTGAAATTCCATAAAGATAAACAAGCTAGAATTATTGTTTAGATAGCTGGCTTCTGCATCATGCAAAGTCTTCAAAGACAATATAGTCCGTTGTTTTCATTGGGTTAAAGTTGGCATGGCAAGTAGCAGAACTGTATGCATCACCTGATAAATTCAATTAAAAGTGAGCATTTCAAAGAAATGCCATCAGGGAACCATGTTTTCTTATAATCATGACACCACTCAAACAGAGTCGATGAATTATCACTCAAGAAAAGGCAATCAATAATCATTGAGATGGTCATTATTTCATAATATTGATTAGGATTGCTTGGTTCTCCACGATGTTGGGAGAGAAATGAAATTTAAAATACAACGAACAATTTCCGTCAAGCTCTAGAAGAGCCCCTCTTATGGACAGGTTGACTGCTTATCTGACCTCCCTTTTTCTGATGGACCATGATCTGGAAAAGCTGCATAGCTCCTAAAAGTTGCAGGTATGTACTGCAGCAAATAGTTCAGCCACAACACAAAAGATGATTTCATACAGTTAAACAACCTTTCATTGACTTGTTAATTGAGGTCTAGCATGTTTCTGCTAACAAAACGGTTCCCCTGTTTGAAGCATATACCAAAAACAACTTCAGCTAAGTGAAAATAGCTTTTCTCCTCAATGAACTGTATTAAAAAACTAACTATCCAGAAATGGTCTAATGCAGGAAATCTTCTTGGGTTGCTTGATAACAATACTGATACACAAAGAATCATGCTCGTAACAAAAATTTGAATTTGGACAGGTTAATAGATCACACTAGAGGAATCCCACAGGAAAAAAAAAAAAACAAATACAAATACAAAAACAATAAATTGCACATGATGATTACAATAGTAAGCCATTCACTTGAAAGGATATATTGAACAGCCATTCAGACGGTAATATCACATAAATTCACAGTCTTCAATTTTTTGCAATCCCACACAAAGATGTAAAAACAAGAAGGAATTACATAAATACAGCCATTTTAAAATATAAGAATAACAAACATTTTATTCATACCTCAGAGGAGCAAAGTAAAATAAAACCTTCCACTAAATCACAGCCCTCCTTTGTCGAACCTTAGCCTTCTCAGCATCAATAATGGATTCCATAAGCTTCACTGCATTATCCAACTTCCCTTGACCATTAACAACAACATAATCAAAATTCTTCATATGCTTCATCTCCTCTCGAGCAGTCGAAACCCTGACAAGCAAAGCCTCAGCAGTCTCAGTCCTCCTATCAATCAATCTCTCCACAAGCTCCATCTCACTCTCAGCAACCAAAAATATAAACACAGCAGAATTCCCTAAAATCTTCCTCAATGTCTCAGCTCCTTGAATATCAACCCTCAACACAATATCATCCCCTTTAGCCATATACTCTCTAATCTGCTTTTTGGGTATCCCTTTATATTCACCATACACAAGTGCATACTCCAAAAGCTCATTTCTTTCAACCATAGATAAAAACTTTTCTTTCGACACAAAGAAGTAATCTTTACCATCAACTTCACCAGGTCTCATTTCCCTACTCGTTGCAGTCACAACAAAATGCAAACTTTCTCTCACTTCTATCAATTTTTTGATAACAGCATCTTTACCAACACCACTAGGGCCACTAATCACAATAACTAAAGGATTTGGATGTGGGCAAATGGGTTCAGAGCTAAAAGAAGAACCCAGAGAGGACTCAAGTGCACGAATCAATACAGGTTTAGTGGCCTTTTCAAGATGTGGGATGGCTATTTTGGGTTTCTGGGTATCACTCATTTTGGTGTAAAATGCAAAAGAAACGCAAAGTTTTGATCTTTGAGGGAGTTGTGGGGGAACTGAGTGTCTGGGAAATGGGAATTTATTGATGTGGAGAAGTGGAGAATGAAAGATAGATAGAGAGAAGCCAAGTCTGCGAAACATCGGGAGAATGAATGGTAGGTTTTGGGATTATGAGCAGAAGAGAAAGATTAGCATAGATTTTGGATCTATAGATAAAATAATGGATTTTTTATTTTTTTTTCTTTTGGGAGATTGTTATAGGGGTTTTAGGGTTTAGTCCACCTCTGGAGTTTCTTTCTGTCTTCTGGTTTGGTTTGATGGATGGATAAAAAGGCCGGTAGGATTTGTTAGTTATTTCAAAATAATATGGCAGGAAAATGAGGACTCATTGTGATTTTTGAACCCTTTAAATTAGTATTAAAAAAAATCAAATATTTTCAATAAAAAAATCAAATATTTATATTGGCATATAAATAAGAGCATAATCCTAATATAATGAAATGATAGGAAATTATAATCCATATAAGAGTCTCAGGTTGGATTTCCTCAATTAAAAATATAATAATAATGTTACATCGTACAAACTGATATAAATAATCTAAAATTTTTAAAATGTTTTAAAAATTATGATTGTTAAATATTTTTTTTCTTAAAAAATCATGTTAAAAATGATTTTTAACTATAATTTTATTTAATTTAAATTAATTTATATCACTAATCACTTCTAAAAAAAATAGAATATAAATAAGATTTTCATTTTTTTTTTATTAATTTCAAATTTGAAACACGAAAACAATACAAAATTTAAGTCTAAAATTATCTCAAAGTCAAGAAAAACTTTAGCCTTAATCGAATAATGATTTCAAGTATATTTAGTATATTAAATTTGAAACTCAAAATCAACATCATCTTAAAATCATAAAAATAAATGTTACACCGTTATCTAATAAGTTGAAACTTTATACATACCAAATAATAATGAAAGATATTTTCAAACTAAAATACAGAGAAAAAGATTCCCAAAATGTAGAAAATTCAAAAAAAAATATTATTAAGAAAATTATTTATCCCAAATACATACATGAATGGATTTTATATAGGCACTAAATCTAAACTATAAGAAGAAAAAAAGTAACACAATATATGTCCTGGACGGAAAAAAATTAAACTTAACTTATAAAAGAAAATAATTAAATCTATTATGAAAAGAAAAGAATATTCCTCTTTATTTTAAAAATAAAACTAAATAAAGAATCTAAATTTAACTCGAATAATACTTTACTCTTCTATTTATAGAAAAATAAATCTAATTAAATAAAATAAACCCATCAGATATATGACTAAAACATTAAATTTTCTAATTTGATATAAATCGAATACAAATAATTTGATGCAATAATAACTCGGTCAAGTTGGTATTAACTTGCCAAATTCTTGATTGTCTTATTGTTTTGTCATATGAAAGAACCATAAGAATTTAACTTAGCTTAAATATGCACCCCTAGTGAATTTGTTCATCTTGCATTTGAGCTTGCTATGAATCAATACAAAGTTTTTAGTTTGACTTATTGTGAAAAAATACAAAGTATCCGAGTACAGAGTAACCAAGTTAAGAGAATTATGATTATCATCATTCTAGCAAAACTAAAAATAAAAATAAACTCATCCCATCTTAGGATTTGTTCCCTTAAAAAGATTTGAAGCATAATTTATTAGCATAAAGAAAATTGAACATTAACAAATTTCTTATTTTTTTTAACAAAAGAAAAGGAGGAGGAGGAGTGCACTTTCTTGCATAGAAATTCCAAAAAAATCCTCAAAGAGGCACTTTCTCTTTTTTCCTTACCAAAAACACCACCACCACCACCACGACGTAGGAAGGTGATTAAAGAATTAAGTTTATGTGACAATTTTTCTTTTTCTTTTATAGATTTTATATATAAACAAAACAAGACCAAACAACAAACAAACAAACCAACAAATAAAAAGATAGCTCTTTTTTGCACAATCTAACAACCTTCATTTTTTCTGCTCTTTCGCATTTCTCAATCAAATCAGAGCGACCAAATTAAAATTCTGTACCTTTCTAATTCCTCCTCCAAAACCCAGATCCAATTCATCTCCTTCCACCTTTCCCCCCTCTTCAGTTTCATCTTTTTTTTATTAATTCCAAAAAGATAATTTATTGAACTCATCATTCAAACCCTAATTGTCATCTAACCCAAAAATTCTCATCCAAATTGCATAATTGAATCAAACCCATTTCAATTCACCAATCTATAAGTCTAAAAACATTAAAATCGGCAATACCCATTTGCTTCTAGTTGATGGGCACAATCAGGTATAACTGTCCCTTAGACCTTTCAAAATCCACATCAACCTCCACCTCTACTTCACGTACGGAGACAATAAATGGGTCACATGAGTTCAAAATCGGTGGATACTCTTTATCAAAGGGTATGGGAGTTGGAAAATACATAGCTTCTGATACATTTTTTGTTGGTGGTTATGCTTGGGCCATCTATTTTTACCCTGATGGTAAAAGCCCTGAAGATAACGCTGCTTATGTATCTTTATTTATTGCTCTTGCAAGTGAGGGTACTGATGTTAGAGCATTGTTTGAGCTCTCGTTGATCGATCAAAGTGGTAAAGAAAACCATAAGGTCCATACCCATTTTGGAAGAGCCCTTGAAAGTGGGCCTTATACACTCAAGTATCGCGGGAGTATGTGGTAAGTTGAATTATGCTTTTGTTCTTCTTTATTTTGGAATTTTTATGTGTAAGATAGACATTTGTTATAATAAGATGTGTGGCAATTGATGTGAATTCTCTGCTATAAGCTAGAAAATATGCCAAATGAGCTAAATGGAACTTAACATGGGATGGTTAAACTCACCTTTGGTATGCTCAAGATATGCGACTAATTTTTTTTAACTAATTTGGCAATGCCTTCTTAATTTAGTGCATTGAGTGTGGATTGACTAAATTTTTTTGTTGAAAGTGAAATATACTCAATATGAACTAACTTGAAGCAAATTATGGTGTTTAAACTATGTACCTTATATTATCTCACCCCTGTAGTGTTGATTGTGTAATGTCTGTACATCAAAGCAAATTTGGCATAGGACTTTGAATTTCCAGTTTTTGAAAGAAAATTCAGAGTTCTTTCTTCTCATCTTCAGATTTTAAGGGTGTATCTGAGCACTTTATTGTTAGCCATCTCATTTTCTTGAATACCTTAAGTTTTTGCGAATTTATTTTTGCATCTAAATGCAATTTTTCTATGGTTGTTTCGTGCTTCTCTCATATAAATGCCTATTATGTAATCTATTATAAGAAGTTTTCCCTTTCAGATTTATGCCCTTATTTCTCATCCTTACCTTCAATTGGTAGTTTCCTAAGCATCTTGCCATTAGTGGGCTTGGTTACTCAACTCATAAGTAGTCATAACTCAGACACAGTTTCAATCTATTTAGTGTCAGATATGTGGATTTTTTTCTTCATTTCATTCTGCTTAATCATACATTTCGTTTTCTGTTACCTCTAATCAAAGACTCTAGCACTCTTTACATCTCTTTGGTGTGATCCTACTGCTTCCTGATAACTTTCATGATCGAAGGCAAGCTTCAGTTTGAAATGTGACTTCTTTGATATATACCTCACTTGGCTGAGATGATGGCCCAAGGCACTATATGAGGCAACTGTTTTTTTTTTCCACTAAAACAAAGTTATTTCACCATTCAGCATGAGTATTGTTACCCTGTATCATTTTTAGTTTTATAGTTTTCAGTAGCTTCATAGAGTCGACGCTTGTCAATACGGTAGAGGATGAAGAGCAAAATCTAATGTGACTTATTATTGAATGTTGCAGGGGTTATAAAAGATTTTTTAAAAGAACTCAGCTAGAGACATCTGACTATCTCAAAGATGATACTCTGGTAATCCGATGTTGTGTTGGTGTTGTCAAGTCCCAGACAGAGGGTCCTAAGACATATACCATTGCAGTGCCACCACCTAACATCGGTCAGCATTTTGGAAAGCTTTTAGAGAATGGAAAAGGAACTGATGTAAGTTTTGAAGTAGATGGTGAAATATTTGCTGCTCACAGGTTGGTACTTGCAACACGGTCACCTGTGTTTAGAGCACAACTTTTTGGTCCTATGAAGGATCAGAATACACGATGCATAAAAGTTGAAGACATGGAAGCCCTAGTTTTTAAGGTTCTTTCTCTCTCTCTTAATTTGCAAAAATAGTCATTCATGATTGTTTTTTGTTTATAATTTCCATCAAATTATGGTATCAGATAAAAAATGTGTTTTCAGGACAGTTAACTATTAGATTCGGGTAGCTAACTGTTAGATTTGGGTAGCTAACTGTTAGATTTGGGTAGCTAACATATTGTTTTTCTTGTGTTTATTCTTTTCCTAAATTTTTTTTTGAAAAAATCCCCTTTATGGACAAATTATTGAATGGTGACTGTTACTCTATGTGCACTTGATGTGTGACAATCTTTTCTTTAGAGCTAAGGATGTAACATGTGTGTCTAGTAACTATTAGCTGGGTTGCAAGAAGAAACAGTCTATTATCAGTGCACATTCTGAACTTCCTTTTGTATGTGTTATTTCTTTCTTTTATGCTCAACATTCTGAATTTTATCTAGGCTTTTGGCCTTAGATACTGATTTTATTTACATTCAGGTTCCATTACTGTTGAATCGTTACCATATTGTATTCATTTTTCATTTCTTCTCCACATCTTGTGATCTCTCTCTCTTGGGGGGGGGGGGGGGGGGGGGGGGGGGGGGGGGGGGGGGGGGGGGGGGGGGGGGGGGGGGGGGGGGGGGGGGGTGGGGGGGGGGGGGGGTGGGGGGGGGGGGGGGGGGGGGGGGGGGGGGGGGGGGGGGGGGGGGGGGGGGGGGGGGGGGGGGGGGGGGGGGGGGGGGGG
>CANYLF011260010.1:0-13024 GCA_948193215.1 Bocquillonia castaneifolia
AGAGAGAGAGAGAGAGAGAGAGAGGGGTTTGCTTGGGAAATAGACAAGTGTAGGTCGCAGAAACCACTTCTCAGCTTTCGTCTGCAACCGATACAATTGGCTTCCCACCAGAAACCGAACAGAATTCTCAATCTATAATCCCTCCCTCCCGGCATTCAATTCAACTCATTTCTCTTATCATCAACCAAACCATTAGGACATATATATAATATATGTGCATACTTTCCTTTTTTTTTTGTTTTGGTTCATCATTCTTACAACAAAAATAGGATAGAACACCAGAGATAAATATATAATCATATATCTGGTATACATACATATCTCCTCTCTTCTTTGATCTTATGTTTATAATACATGCAAGTTATTAATCTTTATTACCAACTATGTATATGCTGCATTCGTGCGTTAAACAAACCTCGCATATAATTTAACTATATATTTTATCAATTTAATTTCTTTTCCTGAAATTATATGATATTGAATTTACGTACAAACTTTAATTTCTCATCTTGTATATAATTAATTTGGTATTTATTTGCATCACTGATATATATTAGATGGATAAAATTCAATAATTTTCAAAATCCATGCTAGATTTGTTTTGTCGATTCGATATATATGTATGCATGTAAAATCATGTAATGTGAATACATTAATAATGCATTGCTTACGTTTAATTGTTATTGTTATTTATGTATACAGAGAGAGAGAGAAGAAGATGGGCATGAGCTTCAAATATTGGAATGAATGTGTTGATCCTGTGGACATGGAAGCAATGTGGCGGGAACCTGAAGTCTGCACTGAATGGTTAGATGCTGGTGAGACTAAAGGTCACAAAATTCACCTTTCTCGTGATCCTGATGGTCAACCTTATTTAACTCAAACTGAGATGAAGGTAACAGCTTTTCTTTATTAACCCTTTTCAACACAAACAAACAACAACATTTCTAATTTTTCTTTTCCTTCAGGCCGTAGCTGATATTGTTGTCCACAGGCATTTTGATTCCCAGATTCTTCCTGTATGTAACAAATTAATTGATGATTAACAACTTCAATAATAAATCTTTCCCTTCGGTTTCTCCTTTCCTTAAATTTCCCTGCTTAATTACAGGATATGCTCTGTTCTATTGCCGAACTGGCAAGTGATAGGCAGCTGCTTGCTGCTTCTTATGACAAAAAAACTAAGCAAACAACCTTGGGAATCATGCAAGTTTCCCTGCAAACTGCAGTGTGGCTATTCAGGTATCAATTTTAACTTCATACCTCCCCTATCTATCACCACATAACTAACTCACTAACTCCCTCCTTTCATATGTATGTTTTAACTGTTAATTTTTATTTTGCTTTTATGAAGTTGTAACTGCAACTTTTTCACAGAGATTTAGGCTACCGGAATTATGATGTAGAAGAAAATCCAGACATTCTTTATAGGCCTTTTGTCAGCGTTTACTTTGGTGCTGCTTACCTTAAATGGTTATCAAACTTCGAGCAGAAGTAGGTTCTCACTTGCAGACATCAGTTTCTTCCGTTTTGCCAACTATGTTTTTTTATTTTTAACGTCTTTATGTATCTTCATTGTCTGCGAGCTACCTTTTCTTACCAAGTAATATTGGTAACTTTACTATTTTGAGCCTCATTGTTTTTGT
Organism: Bocquillonia castaneifolia; assembly: GCA_948193215.1. Lineage (NCBI taxonomy): Eukaryota > Viridiplantae > Streptophyta > Magnoliopsida > Malpighiales > Euphorbiaceae > Bocquillonia > Bocquillonia castaneifolia. The sequence continues at coordinate 1,647 of CANYLF011260010.1, forward strand.
AGAGAAAGAAGTGAAGAGTTTGTTGTTAGAGCATATAAAGGTGGTACAAAAAAGGCAACTCACAAGTCAACTTTGCAGTATTGGAAACAATATCTTTCAGTTAAAGAAAGTCTCCCATTCAGGTGGTTTTTTCAATATCATTTACATTCCTTGACAGACTAGTTCATGAAACCTAATCCCTTCACAACACCCTAATTAATGAACTCCATATTTGAAATACATTACTTCTGTTCTACAGAAGATTTGTTGATGAAGGTCCTTCAGTAAACAATTCTTCTGCTCCTGCTGCACCAGCCGTATCTTCTTCACAAACGACATTATCAAATTCTTCCCAAACCTCAGGTTTCTCTTTTAACCCTTAAAAACCATCATTATATTCTCCCCTCAAACTGTTAATTACGTATCCTGGACATGTTTCTTTCCTCACATTGCAGGAGCAGGCGGCGAATATGTGTACTGGGACTCCAAAACTTCCCCGGAAGACATGCTAGAGTTGTGGAACAATGCTGATATTAATAAAGAGTGGACAAAATCTGGAGAAAAACGTGGAAAGGTGCGCTTTCCACATGATAAGGACAAGAGACCATATCTCTCCCGGGTAGAAGTGAAGGTATGAACTATGAAGTGATAGCTTCAGCATTCCTCCAAATCTCACTGTTATCTAAAATGGATAATGCATCTTCTTGCTATATCATGTACATTTGCATACTTTTGACTGCCGAGAATGAAAAATATTTAAATGAACCTGATATCCACAGATGATTCTCATACATCCAAATTGACCTCATGCAGGGAGTAGCACAAATAATTCTTTCCAAGTACTTTAGTACAAGGGCAGTTAAACCAGTGAGTATTCACTTTACTAAGAATTTCATGTTTTTTAAGCTGTACGATTAATTAGCAAAACCTATATATATTATGTCCAGTTCTTAATGGTAAATACTATTACTAATGACACTTCAAGAGTAGAAAGAGGTCAAGATTTAAGAACAGAGTTTTCTTTTGAGTTAACAATTATGCATGGTTTAAGTTCTTGCGGTTCTAAGTTATATCAGACAGATTTTTTTTTCATAACCTGTTCAACGATGACATTGCAGTCAGTCCTTTGCGCTCTTGCTGAAATGATTAGTATGCGTTTTGTGAATGGAGTCGGACCACACACTGGATTAATGGGAATTGACTACCCCACAGCTTTGTGGCTTTATACGTAAGCAAATGCTGCAACTGATATTCTAGTTTGTTTGTGCAGAGGAATGTATATGAAAAGAGTATGTTACAGTAGCTTCTTAATGCTGAAATGAACTTGAATTCTGACCTTGTTCTCAGGGAGTTGGGTTATAGGGCTTACAGAGTTGATTCCGTTGATGATTTAACGAAACCATTCGTGTCAATGTACTTCGGTGCAGCCTATCTAGCTTATTTATCTGAATATGAAGGGAGGTATGTCATGCACTATCTTTTTCTGGTGATGTGCTGATATGGAGTTGTCGAAGTGAATATGAAAGTATTTTTGTATGCATGGATTTTGCCTAATATGGTGGATTTCAAACAGGGAAAGAACTCCACAGTTTGTTATTCAGGCTTATCTTGCCGGACCAAAGAATGTGAATCTTCAAGAGACCGGTCCGCTCTGGCTTAAATTCGAGCAAGCCTTGAGCAATTACGAAGATATAAAGAAGTATTCACCTACTTATTTATTTATATGTACGATACAATCTTCTATTAGTAATATGACTTATGCATTTATTCATCTTTGGCAATATAGGGATCAAGGAGGCTGCACCATCTTGTAAACTTCAGTTAATGTTACTTGCACCATTGTTCTAGTTGTGGCGGGTGATTGATTGCCAAGCAAAATCTTTTCTATATTTATTTGATGTGCAGTTACTGTTTGGCCTCTCTCTCTCTCTCTCTCTCTCGTTTTGTTTCTGTAACACAAGTCTACCATTTTTGTATTATATACATACCATAATTATAAATGAAGATTATGAACTTTTCATCTGAGATGCATAAACAATCAGATAAACCAAGTCTCATTGCAAACCAAAAGTAGCCAGAAATCGTTTACCTTTCCTTGAGTTGGCTGTCCATGCAAGCAACAGAAGGAACACAAACTAAGGAAAACCAACTGATGCTCATAACCTGCCAGATTAAATTAGACTGACTGAGTTCACTGTCTTTGGATTTTGACATGAAATGTAGCTAATAAATCTTCAAAGTAATGGGAAATATTTGATAAAGGATGTATAGGTAGTTATTTTAGAAGCTACAATCGGAAGCTAATCAGAAATAGTGCCTTCTGAAGACAATTCCTTCTCTTCATGCCTGGGAATTTTGCTGTAGTAGTGACTAACCCCCTGGTGTATATGCCTGGGAATTTGGCTCGAGGAGGAACTCATTCCGTGGTGTACTTTGAACTTGGGAATGTCAATTAAGCCACCAAGAAGAAGTTTTTGCTGAGATCTATGTTAATTTTCCGAAGATGGTGAAAGTGCAGGGATCAAGAGTTTAAGCCTCTCCTTTGTCCACCTCCGTGACAGATCCTCTACAGTTTTATGCTTGGAGAAAGAAAGAAAGGGGTTTCTTAGCATGAGTGCCCAATTTCCTGCACCATGTCTGCGAATTCCAACCCAAAGAGAATCGAGCTCATCCTCTGACCAATCATCCACTATTGCTTCATCTTTTCTCAAGTTGTTCGACATCTTCTTTGTCATGCTCTCTCTCAACTGTGAAGTAGATGATAAGTTTGAAGGTGAACTTATCAAAAGAAGACCACGGCCTCCTCCAGATACTATTCGGGGAATCTGAAAATAAGTAACACAGCCAATTAGTATAAGAAAACAAAAGAGTCGACATGGCAGATTGTAGACTTATAAATAGAAAAAAAAAAAATACCGGCTTCTGCGTTGAAGTATCAGAGTTACTGTTCTCCCGATATATCATGCCAATCCTGGACCTAGTGGAACATTCTGCATCCGATGCCTGATGCGATGAACAACTAGGAAACTTTCCTCCAAATTTATTTTGCCAGTACTGTGATCTTCTAGGATCTGTTATGCCGGAAACATTCTGAAAACAATTTGAAAGGCCAAAAATTTGGTTTGAAGATTTGTATAACTTGTGTGTCGCAGTCTTTTCCTCTTTCACAGATTCACCGAGATTTTCTGAATGTAATCGAAAGAGTGGTTCCTGTCTACCTATTTCCGAACTATGAATCAGTCCTGTGCTTCTGTACCTTAGGGCAAGTTTTTGTTTCTGTCTTGCACGAAGCCTGGCACTAATTAAAGGAAGTGCTTACCAAAACATAAATGTTAACAGAAACGACATTAAACATGATCCATATTAAAATGTAAACGTACAACTTCTCTTTCTTAGCTTTACTTGATTCTGTGTAATTTGGGGGTAGAGCCTTCTGCAAATCCCTCCCTACACTATTCTGCTTTGACATCACAACAAACAAGCATGACCAAGATATAAACTAACACAAACCAGGCTACATGACAGCATATGAAAATGAATTGTACTTGCCTGCTTACAGTACTGTTCTTTCATTGACTCCTGCATGGCATCCCTGATAATATTTAACCACAAGTTCTACTATTAGTTTAAGTGTCAATCCTGATTTCTAAAACAAATCTGTGGACCTCTAAGTTTCATCTTCTAATTTTACTTTCTTCTAAATATGTAAGAAAATATAGGAGGCTGCAGAAATAATGTATCACCTCAAAATCAACAGCTTGTCATGATGATTTGCATTAGGACTTCGGATGCAAACAGTACCTTTCACTGCAGGATGTGCTGCATCTCCCCCTTGATGCTCTACAGGTCTCCGTTTAGACTCTTTTGGCCGGTGGAGCTAATAATTGAAGAAACATTTTTCAAGATGAAAAATATCGAGAAACATTTTGCTCTTAAACACAGCCAATGAAACAATATATGGAACAGACAATAAAGTTGAAGAGCATGTGTTCATATGCTTGTATGCATTGCTACCTAGATACCCTGGCTTTGCAGCTAAGCTGATAAACTCAATCTAAAGAATTTGGATTTGACTCAATGCACCAAAAACTTCACCTATTCTGGTAATGCTATAGGAATTTTATTTTAGACAAGCTCCAAATTTTATTATTGTGTAGGATTAATGGCTGTTTAGATGTGCACAGATGGTGGTCTCATAAAGTATTCTGTAATAAAATGCATTTGTAATACCCTTGATGCACTAGGATCACGTTCCAAAACATTATTGGTGTGGGCAGCAGAGTCAGGTACAATGCTCGAGGGATTGAACGATTCTGAAGTATCCGTAGCAGGTATGTCTTTTTTATCTCCATTTGTTATCAGAGACGGATCATAGACCCTGGTTAACTTTTTACGATCATTATCCTCCTGCTCTACATCTTTCTTCCTCACACGTCTTCTTCTGTAGACTTTGATTTCCTTCACAGCAGGAGAAGTCTCACCCTCTTTTTTGTCACCAACACGGCTGGTAGCATTCTAAAACAAAGAATAGATAAAGAGTTTATAAGAGAAAGATATTAACCAGCTTCTTTTACTTGGGAAGAAAAATTTAAGCTTCTACATGTAGTAATTTCAGACTTTCAGTTATATAAAAGCATGCACGCAAACAAAGGCAACAACATTGGAAAATCACACTTTCCCTGCATGCTTCTCGTCAAGCTTCAATAGGAAATGATCCAAATTTTCCTAATACTAACTACTTTCCATTTTCTGCTGAATATATGATTTACTCGAGCTCAAAAAACCTTTTGTTCGTCCTCGTGTAATAAAAATAAACGATCCACAAATGAACTTTAAACTTCAAGATCTTCTTTTACGATAAAAGCAGTCTGGCTAATTATTGAAAGTTGAAATACAAATGTTTGTAATGATGAGGTTTCATGACATTGAAAAATAATAAAAAAATCACTGAAATGGCAAGAAAAATGCAAATAGTGATATATTCTAGGCGATAACCCTAGATAATTCAAACAAGTCTTCTGAAATCAAGTCTAGCCTGTTGTAGTAAGGTAACAACAAGTGTCACAACACGTATGCAAAAACTGCTTCCTGTCCCTGTCACTTCCGCTGTAGAATGATGAATAATTAATAAGTAGGGAGAGGAAATAAGAAACAAGATATGGAGGCTACTTTCAAAGAGAATAAGGTTCTTTCTTTTTCTTTGATTCTAGTGTCAACTCCATGCCTAACCCTCCTCTGAACAGAAGTTAACCCAAAAATGTATATAATAGCAAAAAAAATCTTCAAGATTTATTATCAAGGCTAGGTAAAATCCCTAAAAAGCAAGCAGCAGGCTTACTTGGTTAGATGTGGCATTTCCTTCCAAGTTCTGAAGATGACTCGATGGAGTTAAAAGGTAACCAGCTTGACGGCAACTGTCACATTGCCAATTTCCAGGAGGAACCAACTTCAAGCATAAACAGCATAACAAAATCATCAGGATAGAGCACAAGTCAAAAGAAATGGAAAATGGGAGAAGGAACATCAAATGTACATACTTCAAGAGGTGGATTGAGGCACTGGAGATGATAGGTGTTGGGGCAGGTATCACAGCAAAGCAAATCCCCACCAATATCACAAACTACACACTCATAGTAATGCTGGAAAACACAGAGAAGTAAAATCAACCAGCTAAGGTAGATCACTAACAAGGATGCTGGATATTATGCTTAAAAATAGTCAATTGTATACTGCTGAGTCAATTAATACGCAATGAAAATCGATGTTTATAGCATATCACTCTTTCTATAGATGTGCTATGATGGCTAGTATTAGCCATTTCCTCTTCATCTTGAAATTTGTAAAACACTGAATGAATCCATCTAAATTAGTAGGATTTTGTAGTGATTTTCACCATTAGTATATTCATATTAATGCTCTTAAAGGAAAAGTTCTATAAAGGTTTTACATATCTATGCAGAACTTCATTCTTATATGCATGCATGCGATCTATAACTAGCTCCATGACCCACTAGAAAAATGATTTAAGTTGGGGAACAAACCTAGATAACATTAATGATAAAATTAATGATAACATTATGAGAAACAAACCGCTCGAGACCAAGAGGTATTTTAAAATTATAGATAACAAAGACAAAAAAAAAATTCTGTAGGTATAGATATAAGACCAAATCTTAATGTAAGATCTGGTAAATTCTCATAACATGCCAAAGAATAAAGAACCCTCACCCTATCTTTTCCTATCCTGCGTGGAGGAACATCGAAAGAGTTAACCTTGTTTACTGCATGGGACTTTGAAGTCAAGGACAACCTTTCATAACTCTTCAATTTGCTTTCTCCAAGCAAATGGAAATTCCTTTTCTGATTGTTCTCTTGATAACTGTCTATCATCTTCCCTTTCCTGGCCATCGGAAGCATCCTCAAAAATTTGGTCGGAAGAGTCCAACCTTGGGAGAGCTCCAAGAGATTGCTGCATATTTATCCAAACACTAAAAGTCAGATTAATTGCAACAGGTGATGGCAGACCAACCATTCAATAATTTTGAAACTTCATAGGAAGAGCATTAGCCTTGAAAGTGATTGCATCGTCCATTTTTTAAAGCTTAACCAACATTCTAAATATGAGAAATGAGTTAAATGGAGTGAGGAACTAGCAATAAGTAAAATACATGTCTGAGACTCGAGAGCAATGAAGGTGAAGCATCAAACTCTGAAATCTACTTACAAAATAAAATGCATTACCTACAAAAGTTTGAATTAATACAAAAACTGAATTAGTCTAATAGTAAATCTTTATTCCACACACTACTAATCAAGTTTTATCCTGTCTAGCTAGCAAGGTTGTTAGTTATTACTTAAAGTTAAGCCTGAGCAGCACAACAGAAATGCGACTCAGGTTGTTAACCCTGTCAGAACAGGTAATGATTCATGACGTACTAATTGAACACCTCCGAAAATATTCCATATTTACTTCTTCTTTATTTTATTGCCAAAGAAATTAGTAACACCATCGCGTATTAATTAATGTTTATATCATGAATCTTGACACGCGTCAATGAATAAAAAGTCAGTCCTCCATATATCAATGACCATTTAAAGAGTAAGAATTAATGTTATGGTTAGTTTTGCATTTTAAACATGAAATTGAAATAACTATGAATTAAGATCCTATAATCAACGCTATAGCCTTTTAACATATGTGCTCAATAAGAGATGTATGAGTGATCAGAAAGGCATCTCTATTATTCATTTCTATGACACTGAACACTCTGCCAATATGAATAAAATGGATATCCACATGCCAAATTCATATGCTTTTCAACTAGATATCAAATTAAATAAGAGGGGAATAAAAATCCTCATATAGACTTTCACTCTTATTTCATTCAGCAATGAATTTTTATGTTGCACCCTTCAAACATAAACATGCATCAATTGAAGAGATGAATAAATTCTCACTAATCCACTATCACAGTGCTAAAAAACTAACAAAGAATCAAACTTTTACAACAGATGATGAAGGGATCAAAATCCAAACCACCAAAGCAAATAACTTTAATGAAAAGAAGTCCAACAAAAAAATAATTAACACACACAAATCAAACCCACACACACAAATATGTAACTTAAAAGAAAAAAAGGGCAGACCACAAATTAAGAGGGGTAAAAGTTGACAAATAAAAGAACCAACAAAAGTATAAGTAGCAGCAAGCAAGAACATATATATAAATGCAAATAATTAAGGGGATTTACCTAATTATTGATTATAAAAAAAGAGAAATGAAAATGTAAAAACAATCAGTGAGCAAAAACAAGAGAAGCGAAGCGAAATTAGACAGAAAACAGATTGCAAAAATAAATATTATGAAAGGAAAAGAATTAAGAGAGAGGTCTAAGTAAAGTAAAGACAGTAGAATATATTACGTGTAAGAGGGAGTGAGAGGAGATATCTGAGTAGTTGTAATGAACGACAGAGAGGAGGCTGAAATTGAACGCAGAATGGCTGACACTTGGCATTGCCATATTCATTTTGCTTCTTCATTATTTCATTTCCTTCTTCTTCTCTCTTTTCCTTCTTTGTTACCTTCCTTTCTCTCTCCCCTTTTATCATGTTCCGTTAGAGCGCCAAACAGTTTCTTTTCTTTTCTTTTTTCAAATTTCTTTTACCATTTTGGATAATGGTTTTTTTTTCTTACAAAATCTTTATGGATTTTTTGCGGCGGCTATCTTATTTTACTGTAATAAATACAAGATTTAAATAGGTGGAAGCTACGTGACTTTATTTAAAATAAAGTATATAAATTTTATGTATTACTTTATAAAATATAAGATTAATTTATAAAAAGTAAATAATATACATATAACTTTTCATAAAGTGTAAATATTTTTTTATAAAATAAATTTTTTATCATAAGATACCAAATATAAAAATTTTAAAAGTTTATAGGTGTATATTAACTATATAAATATAAATAATTTTTTAAATATTACATTTTATAACTTTTAGATGGATTTTTTTCATTTTAATGAATATTTATTTTTTTATAAAATAATTAATCATATTTTCCATTATGATAGTTGTCTTTTGTAAAATAATTACTTAATAAAAAAATTTTATTTTACATAAAATTTTAAAAAATATTATTTTTCTAGAATAACTTATATTTGTAAAATAATTGTTTGTTGAAAATTGAATATTTATTATATAAAATGAATGAGATAATTTTTTTATTTTGTTGGTATAGTTTATTATTTTCCGTTAAAATAGTTACATGTTTATATAATGAGATAGTTTTATTTTTCATTTGATGAATAAAATAATTACTTTTAATAAGTATTTTAACATAAAAATATGAAAACGAATGAGTTTTTTTGTTGTTAATATAGCTTATTATTATTGTGAATCAATTATCAAATTGAAATTCAATCTAAATTTATATAAAATAAATTAGATAATTTTATTTTAGGTGTCTTGTGGTTCAAGGTATGTAATCATTTCTTTTTTTTTTTGTATACCATTGTTTAATATTTTTATAAAGTAATTATTTCATTAAAAGAACATTCCTAAAATAAAAATAAAATTGTTTCATTCATTTTACAAAAAATAGATGGAATAAGATCTTTTTTTTAACACAACTTATTATTTTTGTAAAGTACTTATTTAATAGAAAATGAATATCACATTATGTAAAATGAATGAAAAAAATCATTTCTCACTAGAATAATCTATTATTTTTATAAAAAATTATATGAAAGAAATAAAATCAGTTTGAAATAGATTAATAACTTTACGCCATTTTAATTTTTCAACAAAGAGAGTTTATGTCATTTAAAAAATTTAAAGTCATTTTATGTTTAAATTATTTAACATCTCATATAAATTTTTAATTGAGATTTATGACTGCAAACCAATTTACTTTACGTAATTTAAGTAATTATATCATCAATTAAGTTAGTGGTCAGTTGACCTCTGGGACACTAGCGAGTCTGTCCTTAAATGCCCTAAAAAATTGGTCGGTCGAATAGCAAAACCATTCGAAGGTCTTTCTTTTTCACATGCGCAACAACTTATACGGGCCGAGTTGGTTAGTAGGGAAATGAAAGATTTTACCCGCCAATAGCTCTGCTAAAGCGACTACGTACCCGCCCACCGATTCCTTAGAAATATGCATGACTACTTACTTTAATAAATTAAATTAATATTTAAAAGAATTATCTCTTCCTTTTTTTTTCATTTTTGTGTTATAATTATTCTTCACTTTTCTATTAATTAATAACTGTATGAAAAATAAACTATATAAAAAAATCTCATTCATTTTAAGGTAGTTTTTATTTTCTATTAATTAATTATTTTAAAAACATAATATATTTCAAAAAATAAAGAAAAATATTTCTTCATTTTATTCATTTCTACATTTGAATAATATCCATTTTTAGCTAAACAATTAATTTATAAAAATAAATCAGGTTGACAGAAACATTAAGTTATTAATCTATTTTAAACTAATATTGTTTCTTGCGTATAATTTATTTATAAAAATATTCATGTTTTATTAAATAGTTACTTTACAAAAATAATAAGCTGTGTTAATAAAAAAGAGATCTTATCATATCTATTTGATGTAAAATGAATGAATTTTATTTTTCATTTGAAGAATTTTCTTTTAGTGAAATAATTACTTTATAAAAAAATTAAACGAATGTTAACAAAAGAAGAAATCATTAACCAAATGACACCTAAAATGAATTATCTAATTTATTTTACATAAATTTACATTGATTTTCAATTTGATAATGGATTTACAGTAATAATAAGCTATATTAACAAAAAAAAACTCATCCATTTTTATATTTTTATGTTAGAATACTTATTATAAGTAATTATTATATTCATCAAATGAAAAATAAAATTATCTCATTATATAAACATGTAACTATTTTAATGAAAAATAATAAATTATACCAACCAAATAAAGAAATTATCTCATTCATTTTACATAATTAATATTTACTTTTCAACAAACAATTATTTTACAAATATAAGTTATTCTAACAAAAAAATATTTTTTAAATTTTATGTAAAATAATTTTTTTAATTAATTATTTTACAAAAGACAACTATCATAATGAAAAATATGATTAATTATTTTATAAAAAGTAAATATTCATTAAAATGAAAAAAAATCCATAAAAAGTTATAAAATGTAATATTTTAATTTAATTTTATATTTATATAGTTAATATACACTTATAAATTTTTGAATTTGATATCTTATGATAAAAAAAATATTTTATAAAAAAATATTTACACTTTACAGAAAATCATATACATACTATTTACTTTTTATAAACTAATATTATATTTTGTAAAGTAGCAAATGCATATAACTTCAGTGCCACCTATGTCATTTTTATACCCTTAAAAGGTTCTTTAACTTGTTACTGCAGGTTAAAGTGATATTTTAATTTTAATTTTTTAAAATAAATATAATATGTGTTATATTTTTATTGGTTAGAAAACACAAAGTAACATGCTTTGTTTTGAAACCAAGTAGGGATGGCAAAAAAATCCGAACGCGATGGAGACCTGCACTACTGACCCTGGTTTTATCGGTGATTCCCCGATTTGACCGTGGATGGGGATGGGGATGGGGAATCCCCGACTTACGAAAAACGGGAATGGTATGGGGATGGGGAATGCTCTTTATCCCTGACTCCGACCCCGACCCCAACCCCGATCCCGATATAATACAATATATAAATAAAATATATATGTGTGTATATAAATATAATGTGTGGTGTATATTTTCCAAAAAAGTAATGTATTGTGAATATTTCTCTAAAAAATTGCATGATTTAATCACGGTGGTAAACATTAATTCCTTATGATAATTTACTCA
>CANYLF011260458.1:0-16849 GCA_948193215.1 Bocquillonia castaneifolia
TATGCATAAAACTTGCAAAAGATGCAAACTTTAAACATAAAACATTAAAACAATTCAATTTCACATGTTAACACACAAAGAAACAAACTTTATGCATTAAAATATGCAAAGATAACAACTTTATTTATTAAAACACAAAAAAAACATAACCTTTACACATCAAAACATGAAAAGACATAACTTTATGCATGGAAACATAAAAGAAACAATTTTTTGTGATTTAAAGCATGAAAAGAAACAATTTTATGGATGAAAAACATTTTAAAGACATTAAATAATGCAAATCTAAAATAAAACACAAAGAATCATGAAAAGAAAGCAACTTTCATCGATCGTAAGGTATGTTCATGGCATTTAAACAATCACAAACATGAATGAACATTATTTAAACATGCAAACATAAAATTACAGCAACAAAACATTTGAAATAACACGTTTATAATGTGAAAAACATGAAAACATGCAAAGAAATAATGAAAATCGAAGGTAAAGGTGACTTACCTCTTAAGAAATTAACTTAGAAGCTCTTGATAACCGTCAGATCTGGTTTGAGTGACTTCTTTATTTCTTTTTAGTGATTAAGGGTCGCTGGAACTTGATTTGAATGAACTAGGAGCTTCAAAACCACCTCTTGTATGGAAAAGATGCAAGCTTTTATGAGTTTTTGTGTAAAATCAATGTAAAAGTGTACAATGCTTTATCAATTAAGTGAACTTAGAGTGTTAGTATGAGAAACTAAACCCTAAATTTGTATCAACTGTTGCCTCCCCCCCCCCCCCCCAAAACCTAGTTTTAACAGTGTATTTATACCCGAATTAGCTTAAAACTTAAGCTAGGTTACCATCATCACTTTCCTAGTGAAATTCAATGACTTGAGCTTCAAGCTAAGGTTATTTTGGTTAAAAATGGTCTTATAGAGCCTTGGAATGTGTGTACAGCTCATACAGGCCATTCCGGGCCGAAATAGGTTGAAACCGAGCTTTTTATGCTGAAAATCGTGTGACTAGCGTTAGGCAGTCCGGGCCGAAACAAGTTGAAACTGAGCTTTTTATGCTGAAAATTGTGCAACCCAACGCCAGTCTTCCTTGTGGCGTTGAGCCCAATGCTAGTCATGGGAGTGGCGTTGAGCCCAACTCCACTTGGAAGAGTGGCATTAGGCCCAATTCCACTCTAAAGAGTGGTGTTGGGCCCTTTTAGGCCTCCAAATGTCAGATTTTGTGAAAACATATAAAAGAGAAAACGTGTAGAATGGTCTAAACTATCAACCCTTAAAATTTCAAGTCATTCCAATACTTGTAGAGAAAGTTATTATGAAAACCGTCTGAAAATTACAGTGTTATGCGTAAAACAGAAGTTTTGGGTGAAAACATGCTATGAAAGCTTAGAAAACTATTAGATTATGGCTATGCAATCTCTAAAAAGCAATTATCAACTCAATTCATGCCATTTAAAACATGAATGATCATCACTGGGTCTCCGAGCCTCTTCCTCATTCCTGTATCCAAAAATTAAGTGTTAACAGTTTGCCCCCGCTTTGTCGGAGGCTTGTAGTATTATCCAATAATATGGAAAATGACAACAAAGCTAAAACACGTAATTTTTAAAAAGAAATGTGTACCTCGACTTCGGTGTGCGAAGTTTAATCTCGGGCCTCAGCTGCCTTGGTTTAACTTCACGAGGATTTGGGTGTTTATACCTTCTTGACTCACATATCAGGGTTTTGCTCCAAACCATGTAACACCTCGAACCTCAGCTGCCTTGGCTCAACTTTATGGGGAACAACTGGTTTTCCTAGTTCAGCCATCAGGATTAAGTTTCTGCCTCAGACCTCGACTGCCTTGGCTTGACTTAAGATTGATCAAAGCTCCATCTAAGATCTCAGCTGCTAAGACTTCACTCCATGGGGAATATGATTTTCTAACTCGGCTATCAGAATGAAGCTCCTCTTAGGACCTCGGCTGCCTAAGTTTGGAAAATAGGTCTTTCTGACCTTCCCGGCTCAGATACCAGGTTGACTTGTCTTGCCTTGGACCTCAACTGCCTTGGCTCAACTTTAGAGAGATCCACTATGCTCTTTCGGAGGTTAGTGGTAAATTTACTACACTGGGGATTGTCTGCCTTCTGAGACTTGAATTCTGGGAATTATCTTCACTGGGAAAAAAGGTCTTGTCTTTTATAGACTGTGACTGCGGATTGAATTCCATTGTCATTATTTTGATAGCCGTCACTAGACAACTCTACTGGGGATATAAGATTTATTTTCTTTCGATAGCCATCACTAGGATAGATTCACTTAGGGAATTTGATTCCTGAATTCGACTGCATCTGGGGAAATTGAATCTCACTGGGGAAATTAATTTCTAGACCTAAAAATTGCCATCCATTCCTCAGGATTACCCCAAATATTTTGTGAATTTTAGGTAGGATAATAAACCTTGGAAAAGGATTTTTTTGCTATTTCTGTCATTTCCTCTATAATTCTTTCTCATTCTCTGACATTCTGACTGTAGCTATCTATAATTTCTGATATTCTTCCAAAATTTACCCCCAATTGGACTCAAATTGGCCTTCCTTAGCCTTAATTTTACTTTCGGACCTATTTGTAATAAAACTTTTGTCCTTCTTTGTAAGAAATCTCCAGGGATCGAAACGATAATTTGTTAAATTGGCATTATAAGTAGTGGGAAGCTCTTATTTTTACACTATTCAAAATTGATTTTTACCCAAAGTTCATTTTCCTCTCATTTCTTCATTTCTTAACCAAATCACTTCAAATAAAAGGTAAAATGGTAGGTGATCCGGCATTAAAACCTATATGGGAGCCGGTTAGCCTTTTTCGGGTTCGGGAAGAGGTGTAAAAAGCTGATTTGGGTGGAATCCAAAGAGGAGGAAGAGTTTCTCCATTTTCCAACGCTCGATTTCATCTTTGTAGCATAGTTGGAGACTGGGTAAGCGTCCAAACACTTCAATTTCGTTGTTTAATGATTAGGCATTGTGAAATTTATTGAAAATCTGTGAAATAAACCCGAATGGCAGCCAATACCACTGCCCAAGGCTCAAAGCCACTACTGGGAGTGGCGTTGCTACCAACGCCAGTCGTGGAACCGGCGTTGGTGGCAACGCCATGCTGGGACTGGCGTTGAGCCCAGTCTTGGTCCCGGTAGTGATTTTGAACTCCGTAGAGTGTTCCGATGCATGTTTAGATGATTTAACACATAAAAATAGACTGATATGTATACTCTATGGATGATTTACACATGATTTGCATATTTAATGAATGATTTATGCATGTCATGTTGCACATTTCATGAATGATTATGCGTGATTCGATGCTTTGTTGGCTACCAAAGTTAGAAATAAAGAATGCATGCAAGAAATTGGATGACTGAGTTAGGAAACATACTTGTTATTACATCTTGCAGGGATATGAGACCACCTTTACTTATAATGGGAATTTCTCCAAAGTTCGAGCAATTTGGAAAGGATTACCTCTAGGTATGCAGGCATTAGTGTTGTAGGCTGGATTTGACCCTTTGCTCTCCACATTTCTTGAGAACGTGGATGATCATATGAGCTCTTGCTGTGATTGCTATTCTATGCAAGCATTGATAGAGCGATGGTTTGCTACTACCCACACCTTCTAGTTGCCATGTGCACTGTCTCCAGCTTCCTTTTCTGCTATTACTGGACTAGCATGTGCTGGTGAGAGGATATTCTAGGACGGTGGGATATACTCTGTCCATCATGACATATAGAACGAGTATATTCTCCGAATGCTAGGCATGGTTCCAGGGCGGAAGAGCCTTAGGAAGCTTTATGTTGATGCGTTTGTGAGACATCTACTGAGTTATCGGCTAGAGTTTGATTGGCGATTTGATCAGATGGCCCGTGTTTTTAGCCTTTACTTGCTGGGTAGTACTATCTTTTGTGACACCAATTTTACTATCGGCTTGCATTTCATTCCTATTCTTAGGGACTTTAATCGGATGAGCAGGTATGATTGGGGCTCCCCTGCTTTGGCCTATTTGTATCTTTGCATGGATAGGATTTCTCATGGTGCTACAAAGTTCTACGGCTTCTGGCACGGCACTCATGTGAGTTGCTTTGGTTTTTACTTTATTCTCTTTTGCTTTACTTGCCATGTGCTACTCTCACTTTCTCTTCTTTTTTGTAGGTCTGGGCTATTGAGTTAGGCTTGATTTGCCAGTTCTTCCCTCTTCAGCCTTGTTATGTATTCCATGTCCTCAGACGTTAGGGCTTGCAGCGATTGTGTATTCACCCAACTAATGTTGACGCTCATCGCGTGTACCTTAACTCGCTGACTGCTTCTAGGGTAAAATAAATAAAAGCAACTTTGTCATCTTAATGCAATTGACATGAATTTGAAATACTTACCTTGTTTCCTTCTGTTTCAGCTTGACAAACAGTGGTTAGGTCAGTTGGAGGGATTTCCGCCCTATGTCATTGTGTCTTTACTGAAGGACGACATGAGGTTCCTTCTAGAGGGTCCTGGACTTAGGATGTGTTTTCTTGGAGAGAGGACTCGCCACCAGTATTCAGCTAGATTTCGGAGGAGGCCACATGACCTTCCCCTTTAGATGTTCTGGGACATGAGCTGACGAACAGCACTTTGACTACAACTCTTGATGGCTTTGAGTGCGTGTCTTTTCTTTCTCATTCTAAGGACAACACTTTGTTCTTGCACTCGAGGTGCCTTCCTGCATTGCCTTTTTCTCCTAGGATGTTTGGCAAGGTAATATTCCATCCTTTCTGCTTCTTTATACATTACACTTTGCTTACATGATCTGTAGTTGTTTCTTTATAGGTGTCCATGGGAGTAGTGACTTTCTTTTAGTCGAGCTCTGATGAGGATCGGGATGAAGGACATTTTAGGGGTTCTGGTGATGATGATGATGCCCCCAGTCCCAGGCCAGATGTTCCCAAAGTGAGCAGTAGGACTCGTGCTTCTATTAGAGGAGTGATTTCGAGTCCTGAGGTTGCTAAACCCCGTCAGTCTAGACACACTTCTAGTAGCCGTGGTGATGTTGTACCAGGCCACATCATTGAGTTTCCTAGACTATCTGTGCATCATAGGACTGTTGTTGGTCTGGTTGAGCATATTTTCCATCCTGTTGCCGATCCTTCGCTTTCTTTTACAGCCGGATGTACGCATGTAAGCCTCTTTGGCTTTGCTTCATTCATTTGCATTTGTGTTTGCATTCTAACCCTTCTATCTTTCCCAGGTTCCTGTTGATGAGGTTTCCCGTCTATCATCATACTTCTAGGCTAGCAAGGCCCATCTATTGGAGACTTGTGATACTTGGAGACAGGACCATCACCTTTCTTGCAGGATGATTGCTGAGTTGAAGGCTCAGCTTGCCACTTTAGACATTCCAGCTAGAGGAGCTTGTGTGGATCAAAGAGATGATGATCAGCAGGCTGGTGATGAGGCTGGTAGTCAGCCGGTTGACGATGATGAGGAGGATGAAGATTCTGAGGAGTCTGAGGAGGAGGAGGAGGATGAGTAGATGTCCTTATTTCTATTTCAGAACTTCTTTAGGCCTTGAATTATGATATGTACATGTACTTTATACATTGTTAAAAATTTCGGATGTATGCATGATTTCTAACTATTGTGGATGCGTGTATGCATGTTTTCCTTAGCAAATGTATGCAAATTTGCTAGTTTATGTATGCATGATTATCTTTCTTATGTTTTCTATCATGTATGTATGAAATGCCATGCATAAAATCCTCTTAGAATTCTGAAAATTTGTATCGACCGTCGAATTGCCAAGGGAAAGCAGGCCAGGGCCCAACGCCACTCTTGGGAGTGGTGTTTGTCATCAACACCACTGAGGGATAGGCGTTGGGTGGCAACGCCACTCTTGGGATTGGCGTTAGCCCGCAGATGCCACTCCCTCAATTTTAGACTTTTTTTACGATTTTTCATTCTGTTTTGACTCCTTTTCAAACCCAAACTTCTTCAAACCCTGTGGGCTATAAATAGAACTCCTAGGGCAGATTAAAAACACCAAAAAACACTGAATAAACTTTTCAGAAGCTTCCCCAAATCAAAGAGATGTTCTAGGAGTCAGCCAACACCCTTAGAATGCACCTAGAAAGTATGGAAACAGAAGTATGGAATTCTTTGGATCAATATCACCTTGCAAAATTCAAAGCTTTCCTGAATTTCCCGTTTAACATCAAGCTTTTGCATGCAGCTGCCGAGTGCTGGAGCATCAAACACCATGTCTTCCGTTTATGCCCCATGTTTAAAGAATTCAAAGGTATTCTGAATAAGATACACCGTTGCAATGCTCCTCTGGCATTACCTTCTATTGACAGTCAAACTCTAGAATCATTGGCTGGTTTCTTTGGAATAACTCTAGGTCAGATACTTCCCTGCATTGATGGCCAATCCCTCTTAACTCACAAGTTGCTAAAGTTAGGGAATTCTAAGCCAAAGAATAGCAGATCTTGGCAAAGAATCACCAGTTTCTGTCTATACGCACAATTCCTGCTAGTCTTTATTGAAGGCAAAGGTAGCTTCTAGACTACCCACGTCCTGGAGCAGGTGGAAACCAGTCATAACCCATTTCCCATCATCTTGGTTGAAACCATTGTCAGCTTGGACTCTGTCAAGCATACTCAACGCCTTCGAGGTAGCCCACTACTTCTCCCAGTATGCTTATTTTGACCTATTTTCACGTTTACTTCTGTTGAACCCTGAATGACCCAGTCATATGCTTTATCAGATCTGGCTGAAGGAAAAGCTAGGCGTTTTGATGCACCCAGTAAATCCTATGACTTACAGGCCTCGATAGTTCCAATCCAAGGGACATGTCTTAACTAAGGCTGAGCGTGCTACACTAGAGATCACAAGCGGCTGGACTAACTTTCTCTTATCCAGGAATGAAGAGTTGATCTGCTAGAATTGTCCGTGGTGGAAATTGAGCTTCGTCAAAACCTTTGTTATGGACAGCTGTGTACAGATTGCTAGCTTCAATACTATAACCTTCTACACTCCGTCTAGAGTCTACAGGCAGTATGGCATGGCTTAGTGAGTTTTATACCCTGTTCCAAGCATTACTCCTTATGCTGTCACTTCTTTCTTGTTAAGGGAAATCCGCTCTCGTTGGGCTAGCAGATCTTTTGTGAGGAATTTGAGCTTTGCCCAAGGACCAGCTACTGATGATGAGTACAAGGCTTAGGTAGATTTAGTAAGTACAAATGTTGACTTGGTTACAAATTATGGAAATGTAGATCTCATGGCATGGTTTTATTTATAGGCTGAGCTATCTGATGACGAAGGCAAAGGTGCTGAGCTGCATGTTACAAGCAACATAAATAATGCAAAATGAGCAAGAGAAAATGCTAGAAAGGAAATGAATGCAAGCTTTGCCAAGATAAAGTGGACAAAGAAACACAAAAAGAATTAGGTCTCATAACCATTTCGTTTATCCATGTGAGAGTTTTAGCTTTTAGTTATGCAAACACAGAATCAGATACTACCACGAGAACCGCAACAGGGGAAACTCCCTATTCCCTTGTGTTTGGAGGCGAAGCGGTGTTGACAATTGAGACCCAGATTTGTTCATTAAGAGTGGTATTAGAAGCAGAGATTCCTGAAGCACAGTGGGCTTAATCCAGATACTAGCAGTTGTTGTCTTTAAAAGAAAGATGAAAGAAATCTCTACATCACACTCAGGAATATCAGCAGAGGATAGCCAGAGCCTTCAACGAAGGAGTCAAGGTCAGGCCGATTAAAGAAGGAGATTGGGTGTTGAAGCAAGCCAGGCCAATTCCTTTTGATCTTAGGGGAAAGTTCAAGCCAAACTGGGAAGGTCCATATCTGGTCAAGAAGATCTTGCCTAAGGGAGCTGTGAAGATATTAGATTTGGAAGGGAATGAGTTTTGAGAACCTGTGAACATGGATCATTTCAAGAAATACTATCTTTAGAAAAAATGTATAAAAATAATAAATCCCGATGAGTTAAAAACCCGTTTGGGTGGCTCATGCAAAAATAAGGGAGCCCGTTAGGATGAAAACCTCACAAAGAGGCATTCTAAGCAAAAATTAGGGCAAAAGCATGGTAGGGTGAAAACCTCCGAAAATGGGGGCAGTCTAGGCAAAAATTAAGGCTATTGAGAGAAGAAAGTAAGACAGCAGAAATATCATTTGTAATTATTAAAGTATGCTTCTGTGCTAATATTAACAAAATAAATTTTGCAATAGAAAATTGTCAATTCTACTTTTGATGTCTGATTCTATGTCTGCATAACTAAAAAGCTAAAACATTACATAAATAAGGGAAATGGTTATGAGACTTAATTTTTCCTATTTCTTTTTCTTTCTTTTGTCTTGCATCATATCTTCAAAACTTGCATCTAGTTTTTCTTTTGCATCATCTCTTGCCCTGTTTGCTACATTCCTGTTACTTGCAGCCATTAGCCTATCACCCCTTTCTCTCAATTGCTCTTCAGAAAGATCAGCCTGTATGTCAAGCCAAGACTGGTAATCTTCATCTATTTCATCCTGGAATAAAGTACAAGCTATGTAAGAAGAATTTGCACTCACCGAAGCAACCCAAGCCTTGTAGTAATACTCTGGGTGAAGCTCAAGTCTCTTTGAATGGTCTGGCCAGCCCAACGATCTTGGATGTCTATCAAAAAATAAGCAGTAACAGCATAAGGCGCAAAGATGACAATAACACCTATTCTCTACACCATTCCATACTGTCTGCATACCCTAGCTGGATGGTAAAAAGTCACTGTTCCAAAACCAACGACTGGAACACAGTGGTCTACATAGCCCGTAGTCATAAAAGGAAGATTCCACCATGGACAGCTCGAACGGATTTGATCCTCACTCCCAGAAGAAAAGGAAGTTAGTCCAGCCACCAGTCTCCCACAAAGCAGCGCGTTGAACTCTAGACAAAGCATGTCTCCTAGATTGCCATTGATGAGGTTTGTAAGTTTTGAGAATAACCGGGGGCATCATGACAACCAATTTCTCCATAAGCCAAATCTAAAGAAGTTCACAGAGTCAGATGAAGCCTTGACAGAAAATTGGGAAATAAAGAATACCAAAAACAGACATACCTAAAGCAGGAAAGGGCTACCTCTCAGCCTTCGAGTGTTCTTGGCAGAATCTAAGCCAATTATAGTTTCAGCCAAGATGGTCGGAAAAGGATTATATCCTCTGTTCACCTGTTCTAAGATATGGGCAATCTGAAAACTGCCTCTACCCTCTGTAGAGATCAACAAGAAGTGAGAATAAAGGCAAAAGCTAGATCACATTTGGTCAGAAGTCAGCTCGAAAATGCCAGACATGAATTCTAAGGTTGGAGCATACAAGCCAGGTAATGCTAGAGGAGTAGTAGAATCATGAACTTTGCCTAGAATGCCTTTAAATTCTTTAAACAGGGGGTGAATTTTGATTCTATTAAAGTGAAAAATGTGATCTCTAGCACTCTAACAATCAGTTGCTGCATGAAGAAGTTTTTGATCATAAGAAAAGTTCAGGAAAGATTTGAACTTTGCAAGGTGGAAAGTGTTCAAAGATTCCCAGAACGGTGTTTTTTATAAGCTTTTCAGATGTTTCTTCAGGGTTTTCTGAGAGTTCTAGAACATTGTGATGAGTTGGGAGAATTTCCAAGGTTTTAATTTAGTGTTTTTAATGTTTCTATGGAACCACAGAGGTCTTATTTATAATTCACGAGGTCTGGGGAAATCTAGGATTAAACAAAAGCTAAAATGGGTCAAGATTTTAAAGACAGAATGACGACTCAAAGGATTGGCGATTGCGACTTCAACGCCACTCCTAAGAGTGGCATTGGAGGTGACTCCACTATAAAGAGTGGCGTTGGGCCACAGGCACACTCCAGAAGATAATTTACAAATTCTTGCAAAATTTCACGATCCTAGAAGGATTCTATACATGACATTTCATGCATTCATTATAGAAAAAACATATATAAACCATGCATACATATTATATATGTATATGAAAACATTCCTAACATGTATGTTCAAGTACAAGGATTATAAATCCTAAAGATACATAAAGTTCAGAAAGTCAAATAAACATAAGATGCAAGAAAGGACTATCCAGCATAGTCCTCGTCATCATCGTCATCCTTCTCCTCCTTAGCATCATCATCATCCCCCTCCTCCTCCTCCTCAGCTTCATCATCATCCTCTTCCTCTACATCATCATCAGTACCCTTAATATCATCCTGAGGTGCCTCTGGTTGTCTAACATCATCCTGAGGAGGCTCTTGATCTTCCTCAGCGTCCTCCTGGTCATCAGCATCCTCATCATCCTATGCAGCCTTATAATCTGTAAGATGACTTTTCAAATCAGCATTTATCCTACAGGCTAAAGCATAAGCCTCTCTCCAGGCATCACAACACTCAATAGTGTAGGCCTTGCTAGCCTGGTATAAGGAAGCAAGACAAGCCACTTCATGCACAGGAACCTGGGAATGAATAGGTCAGTTTTGGAAACCAGATAACATAATTAAAAGGTGAAAAAGGGGAAGACTTACATGAGTGCATCCATGGGTGAAAGCAATAGAAGATCTAGCTAGCTGTAGAGATGCTCAACAATGCCAACATAAGATCTATGCATGATCGTCGAGCTAGGAAACTCTATGATATGGCCAGGTATGAAGCTACCATCATCATCTGGGGCATGTCCTCGCACTGGACGAGCCGCGTGTGGCCTGGGGGCATCTGGCCCACGAAATGATCGCCCAAGACCTCTAGTGTTGGAACTAGGAATATCACTAGCTTGAGAACGTGGTCGACAATGAGGTCTGGTTGGAACCTCAGCTGCTTGATCCTCAATATCACCAGCATCATCATCAGAATCATCACAATCAGGGAAAGTGACGATGCCCATCTGAATCTATAAAGTAGTAATCTTGGTTAGAAGTCAAAGAGTCCATTGAAAGGGAAATCCAAATAATTTTACCTTGGAAAGCATCTTGTCAAACATAGGAATTATAGGAAGGCATTATCGTCTAAGGAACTTTTGATAATCCTTAGCCCGGGTAATGAAAGCTGAGCACTCAAAGCCATTAAGAGCATTATCCAAAAAGTCTCCAGTTAAGTCATGACCCAAGAACATGTCCAATGGAGGATCAAAAGGCTTTCTACGGAACCTCGCAGTATACTGAAGGCGAGTCCTCTCTCCAAGAAACCACATTCTCATCCCAGGTCCTTCCAGGAGAACCCTCATGCCATCTTTCTCCATGGTGGCCACAACATAAGGAGGGTATCTCTCAACTGGACCAAGACATCCTCTGTCAAGCTGTAAAACATCAAAAAACAAGGTAAGTCTCTAACACACTTTTGATTTAGTTTAAACTAACAAAGTTATTGTAGTTGTACCCTGTCAATGGTAAGCAAGTTAAGATACTCGCGATGGTGATGAACCGGAGATGCATGAATAGACATGCGATGTAAACCCCATCATCGAAGAATAGGGAATGTATGGGGATGATGTATAGGCAAATATTGGCATAGCAAACCCATCTCGATGGCCCAGACTTATAAAATAAGGGATAAAGTCAAAAGCATGCAAGCAAAGAAGGAAGCCATAAAAGCAAGAAGCAACTTACATAAGTAATATGCCAAAAGCCACAAAATTTAGCTCCACCGTGCACAATCTTGTCCATGCACAGATACAGATATGACAAAGCAGGAGATCCCCAGTCATACCTGCTCATCTGATCAAAGTCCCGGAGGATCGGAACAAAATGTAGAGGGATAGTGGTATTGGTATCACAGAATAGGGTGCTACCAAGTAGATACAGGATAAATACACGGGCCATCTGGTCGAATCTCCAGTGTAAACCAGGCTGATAGCTCTGCAAGTGTCTAACTAAAGCATCAATATAGAGCTTCTTCGAGCTCTTCCTACCAAGAACCATCCCCAGCATCCGGGGGATATACTCATTCTGTACCAGCTCATCTACAAGGTAGATACCTCCATCAAAGAAAATCCTTTCACCAGCACAGGCCAATCCAGTAATGGCAGAAAAGGAAATAGGAGATTATTTATGCTCCCCTCATGGTAAATGGAATGTGTGGGTAGTATCAAACCATCTCTCCATAAGGGCTTGCATCACACGGCGGTCACAATGAGGATTGTCTAAATCCCCTGCACCATCAGGAATAGCAGAAAAGAAGGGTCTAAATCCAGCCTGAGTAACCAGAGTTTGAACCTCTATAGACATCTGTCTCCAGACATTATGAACCTCCTGGAATTTCCCATTGAAGGTAAAGGAAGAAGAAGCACCCTGCAATGAAGCAATACAGGTATATCCCTAACTTAATTATCTCATTTGCATGTTTTCCTAACTCAACTGGCCAACAAACCCTAGTTCATGCATAAATTCATCATGTAGCATACATATTATGGTAGTTTTTATATCTTAGAACATCTAAACATGCATCAAAAGTCCACACTAAAGTTAAAAACTGCCCTATATGCCTAGAAGAGTGGCAACGCCACTCCTAAGAGTGGGTTCACCTTCAACGCCACTCCTATAAGTGGCGTTAGTGGTGAACGCCACTCATAAGAGTGGCGTTGGTGGCGTGCTAGTGGCGTTGGCCATTGTATTTCTCTGTAATTGCAAAATAAATAAAGCCCAAATGATTCACAAGCAAGATAAGGAGTTTTGAGGCTTACTTGGTCTCTCACAAGGCTAAAAATGTGGAATTTGGCATTGAAAAGTGGAGAGATTCCTCCTTCCCTTACAATTCCTCCATTCAAAGCTCTTTGGACTTCCCCACGGATGTGAAAGATGCTTACATGGTCCCAGAGTGGTTCCAGAACATGATCGTCTGCCATTCCTGCTTCTTGTTTGAAGAAATTTGGTAAAGAAATGAAGAAATGGGAAAAGAACTTCAAAAACCCGAAGGAAATGGGAATGAGAGGGTTACTGCCCATTTAAGGGTTTATACCCTATTTGGTGAATTACCAATTTGGTTCTCTGAAGTTTTATTACAAATAAGAATGAAGGTTTGAATGCAATCAGGGAACTCAAAATTAGGGTTACAAAGGCTCAAATTCACTTGAGTTGGGAGTAAATCTCTAAAAGTGTTGAAGATTACAAAGGAACTACAAACAGAGTGTCTGTAATTGATAGAGAAAATTACAAAATGACAGAAAATTTAGAAAAATGTAGAAAGTTCTTAATCACTCTACAACATTGATTAATGAATGCTTTGCAAGCATTTGACATCATGAGATACCTATAATTATCAAACCAGAAGGAGTTTCTCAAAAATTGAGGAAATATAGGTGACACGCTTTTTCCCCAGTGTGAGTCACGAAGAGTAGATAACCCTATTCCTAGTGCAAGTCATAATTAAGATTCCCAATGGAAAATATGTTCCTAGAATTCCCCAGTGAAGTCTAGAAGATTCAACAAAAGAGTCAACAAAATCAGAGTATAATCAACTCAAGTAAGTGCCAAAACTTTATCTTTTTAGATGATTGTTCTTTACTAAACCCGTAAAGGCTAAACGCATTCCTTGCTAAATGCCGATAAAAGGCTAAACGCATTCCCCTGCTGAAGGCCGAAAGTGTCGGATGCTTTTCCTGTTGAAGGCTAAAAGTGCCTGATGCTTTTCATGCTGAAGGCCGAAAGTGCCGGATGCTTTTCTTGTTGAAGGCCGGAAGTGCAGGATGCTTTTCTTGCTGAAGCTGGAAGTGCCGGATGCTTTGCTAGTAAAGGCATATAGTGCTGGATGTATTCCTTATTGAAGGCAGTAAATGCTGGAAACAAATCAGGTGTTAGAGTTGAATTTACACAATAATGGTCCTAGATGAGATTTCATCTTGATACCGGAATAGGATTAGTTTAAAACTTAGGTAATAATGGTCCTAGGTAAAAAGCTTTATTCTATTCCCCACGGAGTCAAACCGAAACAGCCGAGGTCCAAGGTAAGGTTCTACATTCCAGAGCTAAGGTACGCATTTCTTTCCCAAAAATTATGTGGTTAGTGCTTTATCATCATTTTCCATATTATTGGTTAATATTCCAAACCTCTGACAAAGCGGGGGTAAACTGTAGACACCTAATTTTTGGATGTAGGAATGGAGAAGTAGCTTGGAGTTCCCAATGATGATCACTTATGCTCACAAGGCATAAGTAGAGTGATTATGGCTTTCATTTTGATCATGTGATGTTTCAAAATGGATTTAAGATTTGAAAGTGCATTATTTTAAGCCAGAAAATCATTTAAAATGAAATCGTGCATTGTTTTCATCATATCTTTTCATACGAGCCTCAAAATGGCCTGAAACTTGTGAGTATCTTCAATTGGGCCATTCTGCACGTTTTTGTCTCTAATATAATTTTTTGAATTCTGACGTTTAGGGCTCCAAAATGGGCTTAGAACATCTGCTGCCATGTTAATGGACTTAGTGTGGTGTTTGGGCCTAGATCGTGATTTTAAAGGTTGGAATGGGCTTCATATTTTATTCAAATGTTATGGACTGGTCTTTTAATTAAATAATTAAGCTCTTTTGGGCTTAAAATTAATTAAAGGCCCAAGTCCGTTTCTCTTTTAAATTTACAGAAAGATTAGTTTTAATTTGAAATTCAAAATGTGATTTGCATGATCGTTCTTTCAAATTTCAAATCAATGAACAGAAGATTTGATTAAACCAATCTCCATTTATAATTTAAACCTTTCTGCTTAGAAAACAAGCAAAGCAACAGAGTCACTACCTAATAAAGGCACACAATTTCTTTTATAAAGGTCGGTAATTCTACAGAAGGGGATTCTTTTTTGGTTGGAAATTTTTGGGTTTGAGAGGAAAAAAGCTTCTGTAAGTGTTTTTAGAGAGAGAGAAAATTAAAGAAGGCAAAAAGAATCATTACGTGATTTAAAATAACAATAAAAAAAGTCAATCAACTCAAACAACTGAGGGAAATCAAGTCTTCCCATAGAAATTCAATCTAAAGAATTGTTGTCTATTGAATCTGGAGTTTCATTGATCTTCACTATAAGTACTTTACACTCTTTTATTTGTTAATTTTTTTTATTGTTTCTATGAAATTATTGTGATTTTCATTCATTATATGCATCAAAATCTCCATCTGCTCAATTTTGCCGTGAAAGTTATTTTGAACGTACGTACTGCATCTTTTACATTTTTCATTTGATTTTTGTTTTGTTGATTCTTAACATGTTTATGTGTTAGATCTATTCAATTAAAGTGTCTTAAGGCATGATTGTGTGATTGTTAATGATTATGTGTGATTGTTTTTCAATTTTGGCTATTTTACTGCATAGTACATGATTTTTCTGATTTCTTATTTTTAATGATTTTGATTTTGAAAATTGTTTTAAATTGTGTTTATGTTGTTTTTTAGATGATTCTAACATGTTTTAATCAAAATCAAAAGTATTTGAATTGATTTCAATTGATTTCAAAAGTTACAGTATGTTGCACGTTCATTTCAACTTCAATTGAAAGTCACTGATTGACCTTTTAAAATTCTATGATTTGATGTTTTGTTGATCTAATACATGTTTTTATGGCATTCAAATGATTTCTAAAATGATTGTGTGCATTCCCATAGATTTCAGCTGATTTCTATAAAAATCAATGCACTGCATGTTCATTGTATTGAATGTATAGTTACTGTTAGTTGTTGGCATGATGTAAATAGTTGATATGTATGTTGTAATGCATGTTTTTATTATTTAGAAATCATTCTAAGTTGTTTTAAATTGTTGTAATATGATTTGAATGATGTGAGAGCATGTTTCATAATTTTCATAAGATTATGACTTGAATGTCTACTGTAATTGCATGCCATATGATGTCTAGATGAATGCTAGGATGGGTTGTGCCATGTAGACACTTGTTTTAGGTTGTTTGCATCATGCATTGAATGTTTTGGTTGAGTTTTTCGTCAATTTTTGAGGTTTGGTAAGCCCGAAAGTTGCATTTTTCTGCATTTTCTACCGTCCCCTGTGCATGTGTGTGGCAACACCACTGGTTGGGATGGAGTGAGACCCAACTCCACTCCCAAGAGTGGTGTTGGATGGTTTTTGTGGCAAAGAGTGGTGTTGGCTTCTGGCAAGGTTCCCCTAGTGCTCTACAACTTATGTGTACAAAAATTTCGCATGGAATGTAGCTAAAAGGTAAGTATTGTAACCTTCTTTGGTAAGAAATAGGTGAAATATGCATGAAATGAACCTAATAAAGCCATTTGGTAATTCCAAGGTTAAAATGGTAGCAACCTAGGTTGTTTGATGTGTTGTGGTACTTGCCTTAACCATTTGCATGTAATTTGGACTAACTATGGTTTGGTAATGTAAAATCGATCCTTGTTTGTAATAGAAACTCACTTATGCATGCTTAAATGTTGTAAAATGTAGGTGTATAATCGTGTGTTTTATTTGCTTTAAGTAGTGTAAATGTAGGTAGATATAATCCTATGAGTTGCTTGTAAAGAATCACGCCTTAAGAATGCATAAGTCCGATCTTGGAATCTCTGTGTTTTTTGGTGTCTTATGCATTCTTCAGGGAATCGAGACTCTCACCAATTTCTTTTCCCGATGCCTATTCGGGTGGCGACTAACACTATTAGCTCCCGTACGCTAAACGCACAGTACCGCGGTCGTCGCATGACTTAGATCACTGAGGCAACCCCTCTTTATCCACAGGTACTTTATTGTTTTTTTTAATATTATGACAATATGATATTTATAATAAAAATATTATGGCTTTGAAAAATTTAAAAGTTGAAGAAATTTTTCAAATAATTTATAATCACATGGTCATATTATCGAATAACACTTTTAAAATTAT
>CANYLF011260462.1:0-10299 GCA_948193215.1 Bocquillonia castaneifolia
AATAAAATGATCAACAAAAGAAACAGTTGTCATTTTTCCATACAAATATTTGTGATATCTTATAATGATCTTTATTGAGCCAATAAAACACTTGACACAATTGAGTCAAAAATCATTTTTCTAAAAGAATTTGAAAAATCAACAGAATTGCTTATATTTACAGGATATAGAGGAGTTCATAGTTCGGTTAACTGAACCATTAAACTATTTTAGAGCTCAAACTGTTTATATCAATTAACTATCGGTTAACTGGTGAACAGTTAACTATTTGATCGGTTTTTTTACCGATCAATTACATTTTAATCGTGATTTTTTCACTGCATGTTTCATTATTATCACACATATAAACCTATTTATAGATTAATTATCATATGTATATTATTATATTTTATGTTAATAATACAATATATTAAAGGTCTTTAATATAAATTTATATTAAATAATAATTAACATATATAAACAAAATAAAATAAAATAATAGTTAATTTATAGTATTTTCATGTATAACACACATATATATAATTAACATATCGATTTTATTCGGTTTGATTGACTTTTTTTTTTTGAAACCTAATCTATAGATTCGCTTAATACTTTTTTAGG
The DNA here is from genome assembly GCA_948193215.1 of Bocquillonia castaneifolia. Taxonomy (NCBI): domain Eukaryota; kingdom Viridiplantae; phylum Streptophyta; class Magnoliopsida; order Malpighiales; family Euphorbiaceae; genus Bocquillonia; species Bocquillonia castaneifolia. The sequence goes on from CANYLF011260462.1 coordinate 604, forward strand.
TCCGGGTTGATCGGTTTTAGTTGAATTTATGACTTGTACAATTTTGTTGCTCGACCCTAATTATGCATCCAATAGCATATAATTGATGGCTGCTAGGAGATGATAGACGATACAACTGATAGTAGCTTGCTAGCTTGTAGTGTTTTTTTTTTACGAAAGCTTTTTTTTTTTTAGAAGAATTTTGACCAAAGCTTAGTGTTTGATAAACGTGTCTTTTTAAGTTGTTAATTTTATTTTATCAAATTATCGAAGGGGTAAGATTATTATTTAAAACATAATATTAATCTATCAATAAATAAATCCATTATTTAAATATACAAAATGTATATTTATTTTTGTAATTTTATAGAACTATTGTTAATTAATTAGATCCAACTAAGTGTTAGTTTCGAATTAGAACCATTAGTTTTAGAAATAGAAACTATCCTTCTGTTTTTGAATTGAAATTATAATACTTGTTTTTATAAAAGTTTCGTAGATTTTAAAGGTTTAATAGGATTTTAAAACCCTTTACTTTTATTTGTGAAAATCAGAAGTAAATGGAGATAAGAATTTTAAAGAGTTTTAAAAACATAAAAGTCCTCTGATTATTAACCCATCAAAATGGATGATCATGGAGGATGTTAATTTTTAAACAGTTAATTTATAATTAAATCATTATAATACCTCATAAAATCTTTGTTTATTGTACCTTTCTCCTAAACAGTTTAGAATAAAATCCTTACCTCACTTTAAAAGTTTATATCTTAATTTAATTTACTCTTATTTTGCTCAAACAAGGTTAGGTTCCGATTGTAAGAAAAGAGAATTGAAACTAGAAGCAGTACTAGTTCAAAGAAATAAGAATTGAAACTAGCGGTTTTGATTTAATAACAATTTTAAATTAAAATTTAATTGTTTAATTAGACTGATTTTTAATGTTCAAAATCGAAGTTGTCACACCCAAATTTATAATACATACATATAGCTTGTAAATAACATTATAATTATTAAAAAAAAAAAATTTTGTTAAAGTTGATACACATATTAAACAAGACCAAAAAAAATTTTTTTTTCATAAAGAAAATATAGTGCAAATCTTATCAAAATTATATTAACAAATTTAATATCTTTAACTTCAAACCCATATATTTTTACATAGCTCCAACATTTTTTTCTAACTAAAGTAGCGTGCATCATAGACTTAATATATATAACTGAAATTTCAAACATCAGTCAAATACACACAAACACCAAAATGCCCCTATGCTTGTGACAACTCCTCTGACCCACCTGATATTGTTGGTTGATGCAAATGGAGCAATGTGTCACGGGCCCGGTAAAATGCATTCAATTGGGTCCGTGTGGCGTCTGCCTAGAACGCTATCTAGCAAGCCAGCCAAGGGTCAATTACGGAATCTGTAAAAGATCAGCACACATTAGTGATAATATTAAGCAAGCCCACCACAGGTTATTCGTCCTGTTAGGGCACATATCAAGAACACAGCACGGGACGCGCTCACAGAATGAATATGAAGGAACTACTTGTATTATTGATTCATAATCCGAATTACATGATATATGACACCCAAGTAGGTAGGGGGGGAACCCTACGACAGATAGCAAGCAACACCCACGAGTGAGGATGCCTCCGACCCAGGCCCTCGGTCATCCGTCACCCCCCCTAAAGAGTAATTACAATACATTTAACTCTGATAGGAGGAAACATTGATATGTGCCAGTCCCCCCCCCCCCCTCCTAAAATTACATAAATGAAATTAAATTATGAAAAGACTATATTGCCCCCAAGTCAACAAAAGTCAACCCCTAACACTCTCCCCCACTCAAGCTGTTGACGACCCCGACGATTATGTTCTCCGGAAAGCTTTTATCTTGTAGTTGAATGTCTTCAAGTCTTCTTCATTCTCCCAGTTGGTTTCTTCTTCTCCTTCTCCCTTCCACCTAACAAGGTACTCCTTATATGGCCGTTCTAGGGAGGATATTGTGCGCTCTGCAAGGATGACATCTACTTCTCTCAGGGATTGCGTTAATCTGGATATTACTGGTCTGTGTGCTTGATTTCTTCTCCTGTCTGTCGGATCTACATGGTGTGGTCGTAACATGCTGACATGGAACATTGAGTGTATCTTCATCCACTCTGGTAACTCTACTTTGTATGCCACCTTCCACACCTTTGCCACGATAGGGACAGGACTTTCATATCTCCTCACTAATATCCAATCTATTTTTCAGAGTCTGATTTGCTCTGGTAGTAGTTTAATCAGTACCATGTCTCCCACTTGAAATTCATGCGGTCTCCTATCTATGTCTGCCCACTGCTTCATTCGCTGGGATGCCCTTACCAAGTGTGCTCTTGCAATTTCTCCACTCTGCCTCCATTCTTTTGTGAAATTGTATGTTTTTGGATTTTTCCCTTTGTATGGAATTTCGATGGAGTATGGTAGCAATGGTTGTTGTCCTGTAACAATCTCAAAAGGACTTTTATTAGTACTAGAACTCTTTTGGGAATTAAGACAGAATTGTGCTACATCAAGTAAGGAAGCCCAATTTTTCTGGCTTGAGTTCACAAAATGTCGTAGATACTCCTCCAACAGACTATTGAATCATTCAGTTTGCCCGTCTGTCTGTAGGTGATAACTAGTGGACATGTTTACCTTTGACCCCAATAACCGAAATAGTTTTGCCCAAAATGTGCTAAGGAATCTTCCATCTCTGTCGCTCACACTGCTTTTTGGAATGCCCCAATACTTGACCACGTGTTTGAAGAATGCACGGGCCGTATCTTCTGATGAACAAAACTTCAGCATTGGAATGAAAGTAGCATATTTTGAAAATCTATCCACCACCACAAGAATGGAATCAAACTCCCCCACTCGAGGTAGATTAGTGATAAAGTCTAGTAAGATGCTCTCCCATGGTCGACTAGGGATAGCTAATGGCTCCGGTAGTCCAGTCGTCTTCTATCTATCAACTTTGTCTTGTTGACAAATCAAGCATGTTTTTGTGTATGCCCTGACATCATCTTCCATTTGAGGCCAATAATACCTCCGATTTAACAAAGCTAGCATCCTCTACCAACCCGGATGTCCAGCCCATAGCGTATCATGGCACTCATACAAAAGTGTCTTTCTCAAATTCCCAGCCTTTGGAACATACAATCTATCTCCTTTTATGTACAGAAGATCATTTTCGATCCAGAACTATCTTGCTTTCCCTTGCTTTACTAGGTTGGTGATGGCCATTGCTTGTGGGTCTTTGTTTAAGTTTTCCCTGATTTGACTTCTTAGTGATGTACCCAACTGACTAGTGGACAAATGAGCCAACTGTTTCAGTACTGCCAAGTTTGCCTTTCTACTCAAGGCATCTGCTACTTTGTTGGTGCTGACAGGTCTGTATTCGAATTGGAAATCAAACTCAGCTAAGTGTTCTTTCCAACGTGCTTGTCTTGGAGTTAGTTTTGGTTAAGTTAAGAAGTGACTGACAGCGGTGTTATCTGTCTTCACCACAAACTTAGCTCCTAAGAGGTAGTGTCTCCAAGCTCGTAAACAATGACTGCTAACAGTTCTTTCTCGTGAGTAGGGTAGTTTCTTTCTGCTGGTTTAAACTTGCGGCTCTCAAATGCCAGTGGATGGCCTTCCTGCATTAATACTCCCCCCAAAGCAAAATATGAGGCGTTTGTCTGTACTTCAAATGGCTTTAACATGTCCGGTAATGATAACACCAGATCCCCCGTAATAACTTCCTTCAAGTTCTCAAAAGCTTTCTGACAATCTTCAGTCCGTTGCCAGCTATTTTCCTTCTTTAATAACTCTGTGAGAGCTATTATTTATTGTGAATAGCCTTTGACAAATCTCTGGTAGTAGTTCGCCAATCCTAGGAAAGAGCGAAGTTCAGTGACACATGTAGGTATCCTCCATTCCTAAATAGCTTTCACCTTCTCTTGGTCCATCCGAATGTGGCCTTGTTCCACCACATGTCCCAAGAATTTTATTATTGTCTGGCCAAAAGCACACTTTTCCTTCTTCACATATAGCTGGTTGGACCGCAACCTATCAAAAACCATATTCAAATGTTCTCGGTGTTCTTCCAGACTTGCACTGTATACTACAATGTCATCGAGGTAGACCACCACAAATTTGTCAAGGTAGTCATGGAAAACCTGATTCATGAGAGTACAAAAAGTAGTAGGAGCATTTGTTAGACCAAAAGGCATTACAAGAAATTTAAATGCACCATACCGGGTCACACAAGTAGTTTTAGGTTCATCTCCTTCGACAATTCAAACTTTATGGTACCCTGATCTCAAATCAAGTTTGGTAAAGAACTTGGCTCCACTCAATTGATCAAATAAGTCGGTAATAAGAGGGATCGGGTACTTGTTTCTCACAGAAACTTTATTGAGAGCTCTATAGTCCACACATAACTGTAAACTCCCATCTTGCTTCTTTTAGAAGAGAACAGGGGCACCAAATGGGGCTTTGGAAGGTCGGATAAATCCTGCTTCCAAAAGTTCATCTAGCTATTTTCTCAATTCTGCCAACTCTGGTGCTGCCATCCTATATGGGGCTCTCACCGGTGGTTTTACTCTAGGAACTAGTTCAATAGTATGATCAATCTCTCTTCTTGGAGGTAGGGTCTGCGGCAGCTTTTCAGGCATAACATCCGCATATTCTGACAAAACATCCCCCAGCTCTATTGGACACTGCACTTCATCCTCTTGTTTATTCATTACTGGGAAGACAACATATGTAAGCTCTTTACGCTTTACTCCCTTCTTAAACTATAAGGCTGAAAGTATCTTCCTTTCACATATAGGGCTCACCGTCACTGGAAAACACACGGCTTCTCCCCTATCAAGAGAAGACAATTGGCAGCAGGTATTGGCATGGCTCGACACTCCTTCAAGAAGTCCATCCCCAAGACAATATCGAAATCATCCATTGGAGCTACTGTAAAATTTAGTTTACCCATCCATGGACCTATCGTACAAGGTACTTGTGTTGATGTTCCCACCGTATTCAATGCTTTCAAATTAACTGCTTTCAGCTTTCCCATGTCTTTCTACAAGTGTAAATTCAATCGAGGGGCAACTCTATCAGCCACAAAATTATTCGTTGCTCCCGTGTCGATCAAGGCACGGGTGGACTTCCCGTTAATCAATAGGTCATCATACATCAACCCTTTTCGAGAAGCTTCTGTCACTTTCTTCGCTTGGCGTTCCAAGGCACCTATGAATCTTAGAGCCCTGACCATTGCTTCATCATCCTTAGCATCCTCAGAGATCTCTTCTCTGTGATCATCATTGTCTCGAAGCATTTTCAAGGCATTCAATGCACCTTTGTAGGGGCACTCGGCGACTCGATGTGGTCCAGAGCAAAGAAAACATTTGATAGTTTGAGGTTTCTTCTAAGTAGAAGTTCTTACCACTTGAGCTTTAGGGTCTCGGGCATTCTGGCCCCTCTGAGAATTTTGATTTCCCTGTTCTCCGGAACTCAAGCTAGTTGGTCTCTTGTCACTACTAGAGAACTGCCAATTTCTCCTTTCAAATCCCAACACAGTTCCACCAACACATTCCGTTCCTCCATTTGGTCTATTCCATTTGTTCACCCGACTATCGTTATTTATGATTGAGGAGAACTTCCTCTTCGGACCATTATCATAATCATTGAGGCTCTCTACCACTACTATAGTAGTGTTAAGGTCTTTGACTCCTCTTCTCTGAAGTTCATTCTTAGCCCACGGTTTCAATCCATTTAGGAAATTGTAGACCTTATCAACTTCGGCCATATTAGGGGTGTCAAATATCAACGCTCGGAACCCACGTACATATTCTTTGATAGAGCCGGTGTGTTTCAACTCTGCTAATAGTTGTCTCGCATTATACCCAACATTCTCGGGGTAAAATTGAGCTTTCAATTCTTGTTTGAAAGTTTCCCAGCAATCAACAGCACATAGTCTTACATGGGCTTCTTCCATTTATGATCGCCACCACACTTTAACATCTTCAACTAAGTACATCGGTGTCAACATCAATCGCTGATCATCCGAAGTGTTCTTTGTTACATTGAAGTAAACTTCCATGTCAAATAAGAAATTGTCAACCGCCCTGGAATCACGAGTGCCTGGGAAGGATTTTCGTTTGGGAATTTTCGCCCTCCCTACACCATTATCATTTCGAAGAACTCCTGTCCCACTGGACAGTTTATTCACTTTCTCGACTACCGACTTCACTTCCTCACGTAATGAATCAATATCCCCTTTTGAGTCAGCCGCCAGAGTATCCATTGCTTCACCAATATGCTTATTGGCATCACAAATGTCCTCTAGAATTGATTCAAGGGTCTCCACTCGAGACTCTAATTTTTCCAGTTTAAGCACTCGATGTGCTAAATCATTTTGGTCACTCAGGATGGCCTCAAGCTCTCTTGGCTCATCCCCGGGGTTCGGTAATTTGGCAACCACTGCCTTAAGAATCTCAGCATTGGTTATTAAAGCCTTGAATAATTCACAGTTGGCCACCACGGCCTCAATTATTTTTGCATATGTGACCACTACCGCCATTGCATCAGATCGACCCATCATGGTCTCAAGAGATTTCATCCTTTCCTCAAGCGTCTCAATGCGCGCATTCTTTTTAGAACTGGTAACTGTTGCCATCAAAATTGAAATAGCATCTCAATGCACGCTCTGATACCAAATGTCACGGGCCCGGTAAAATGCCTTCAATTGGGTCCGTGTGGCGTTTGCCTAGAACGCTATCTAGCAAGCCAGCCAAGGGTCAATTACGGAATCTACAAAAGATCAGCACACATTAGTGATAATATTAAGCAAGCCCGCCATATGTTATTCATCCCGTTAGGGCACAGATCAAGAACACAGCACGGGACATGCTCACAGAATGAATATGAAGGGACTACTTGTATTATTGATTCATAATTCAAATTACATGACATATGACACCCAAGTAGGTAGGGGGGACCCCTACGACAGATAGCAAGCAACACCCACGAGTGAGGATGCCTCCGGCCCAGGCCCTCGGTCATCCGTCACCCCCCCTAAAGAGTGATTATGAAACATCTAACTCTGGCAATAGGAAACATTGATATGTGCCAGTTGCTCTCCCCCCCCCCCCCCCTAAAATTACATAAATGAAATTAAATTATGAAAAGACTATATTGCCCCCAAGTCAACAAAAGTCAACCCCTAACATAATGCACAGCTAGGACTAACTATTACCACGCAAACCTGGGAAAAATTGCCAAGGGGTAAACCGGTGACTCAATAAGTATTTAATTTAATAAACAATAATATATTAAGCAAAAATTAACAAAAGACTATATAACACATAAACCACATAATTAATTCACCAATAATCTTAAATTCAACCGATTCCAAATTTCAACCAACCAAACAATTCAATTTCACAAGCACATTCCCATCATCTCGCTCTACCAGTCCACTTGACTTGCCATCTTGCACCTTCTTCTATAACTTCTTCAACCGTGCATCATTATTTTGTGCTTGCTTAATTTCATCAAGTATCTGAGGCTTAGTTTTCATTGTAGCCAACAATACTTCATTCTGCACTGATATCCATAGCTCTAAGGGAAATTAAGGAACTCATCTGATAAGAAGTCATACCTGCCACCCTTTCTAAAGTCTTCCTGCTTTGCCTGGGTGATAATCAATTGTGCAGACATAATCTTTCAAGATTTCTATCTATCTTCTCTGTCTCAAGTTCAACTCTTTTTGAGTGGGTATGTACTTTAAACTCTTATGGTCTGTAAAGATATGAAAAGTCTCCCCATATAAGTAATTTCTCCAAGTTTTCAAAGCATGTACAATCGCAGCCAACTCCAAGTCATGTGTAGGATAATTTTGTTTATGAGGCATGGGTTGTCTAGAGGCATAAGCAATTACCCATCCATTCTGCATTAACACACATCCCAGTCCATTCAAAAAAGCATCAGTGTAAACTTCATATGGTTCTCCTTGCATAGGTAAAGTAAGTACTGGTGCTATAATCAATATGTTCTTCAGCTCCTAAAAACTGGCTTGACATTTATCAGTCCATTGAAAAGTCACTTGTTTCTTCAACAGGTTAGTTAATGGCTTGGCTGTAATGAAAATTTTTTTTCACAAATCTTCTATAGTACCCGGCTAATCCTAGAAAACTACAGACCTCTGAAACATTCTTCGGTTGTTCCCACTCCTGATTACCTTCACTTTAGAAGGATTCAGTTGAACATCTAGTGCCGATATAATATGCCCCAAAAATGCAATTTCATTCATCCAGAATGCACATTTGCTAAATTTACCATATAACTTCTTTTCTCTCAGAATTTGCAATGTTGTTCTTAAGTGGTGTTCATGCTCTTCCCTACTACTAGAGTATATCAAAATATCATCAATAAACACAATCACAAACTGATTCAAATAGGATTGAAAATATTATTCATCAGAGACATAAATGCCACAGGAGTGTAAGTCAAACTAAAAGGCATCACAGCAAATTCATAATAATCATATCGAGTCCAAAATGTTGTTTTAGGTATTGAAGTCTCACCAACCCTTAATTGCCTTACCCAGATCTCAAGTCAATTTTGGAAAATACGGCTGCCCCTCTAACTTGATCAAGTAGAACATCAATGCGAGGTAAACCAACAACAAAATCCACAGTAATTCTTTCCCTTTTCCACTCAGGTATAGTTAAAGATTGTAGTTTACATGCATGTGATTGATGTTCTGCTTTCACTTGCTGACAAGTTAGGCATGTAGCCACATATTCCGCTACTTCCTTCTGCATGCATGGCCACCAATAATCTAGTTTCAAGTTATTGTACATTTTTGTAATCCCCAAGTGCATTGAATATGGAGAATTGTGAGACTCCCAGAAGATAATCTGTTTCAATTTTACCATATTAGGTACATAAACCTTGGTCCTCATGACCCATATTCCATCTAATTAAAAACCGTAGCAACAATAATCACCTCAAAATCATTTGTATAAATAAAGTTATAATTTTTTTAATATAGCTGCTCCTATACCCGTATCAACAGAGTAGTCCAAAGTTTGACCTTAAATACCCAACCAAATAGATGAATTTTCTTCTGTAATTTTACAGGGTTATAGTGGACCTCCTAAAGTTTTCATAGACACCAAATTCACTCAATTTGGAATTGTATAGCTCAAGTTATGATTAAAATATTGAGGTTGTTCTATACAGTCTAAAAACAGTAACATACACTTTGAAGAAATTCATGTAATCAACCTCAAAATAATATTATTTTCACAAATTGATACATGATTCATGCTTAATCAAGTCCTAATTACATGATTACAGCTTAAAATCATATTTTTTTTTCCAAAATTTACATGAACCCTAATAATTAAAATACTACAGAAAAGTAATACTCACCTCAATCAAGCTTCTAAGTAGGGGTGAGCACGGTTCGGGGGAATCCGGGGATTAGGAAATCTCCGGACCCGTACCAAAAGTCGGGGATTTGAAAAATCAAATCTCCGGAACCGTACCAAATTACGGTTCGGTTCGCTACGGTTTGAACAAATTTTCGGTACGGTTCGGTTCGGGGTTTGGTACTTTCGGATCGGTCCAAAACGGTACGGTATGGTTCGGGGATTTGGAGATTTTAATATTTAAAATAATAAAAAAATAATATATAGTCTTATTTTTT
>CANYLF011260708.1:0-12425 GCA_948193215.1 Bocquillonia castaneifolia
TGTCTTGCATTAGTCATGCATTATACATATGGTCAGTCAATCAGTTATGCTGCAGACCTTTGGTGATGTGGGTTATCATCACCCTGGAGCACAATGTCAGATTCTCATATTAAAATAAATGGAAAGGATTCGTGAAATTTCATGAAATTGATAAAATTTCACTGTGATTTAAAATGTTTTTGTATTTAAGTTTATAAATTTTATTTAACACTAATTAGTTTACGTGAGCATAATAGTTCTTAAACCCAATTTTGAACGTTCTTAAAGGCATTTAAAAGTAATTTTCACCACATAATCATTATATAAATTAATTAAGTTTAAATGCTTTATAATTTATTTTATTATTTAAAAAAATTAAATTAAAAAAAATATTATTATTATTATTTTTAAGAACCTAGTAATTTTCTAAAAGTATGGATTCGTGGCAAATGGAAAACCATTAGTTTCTTTAAGGGTCGTTGCTTAACTGTTATCTCGGATAGAATGAGGTAAAAGAGAAAGGAAGTAGAAGGTGGGAAAGTAGTGGAATGGAGATGGAAAGTTTTCTTGTAGGATATGGGTCAAGCAATTAAATTTCAAATTTATTAGCTTAAGTTAAATATTCTGTTTTCTTAAACTCTTGATTTTGAGGAAACTTATGTTTTGAGCTATTTCTATTTAATGATCAAACATATCCTATCAACCTAATACTATAACTTATTATATTACTTAATCCGTTTAATTCGACATCACGTTTTACGAGAAAATTCCACCAAAAATTTGGCAGAACATCTCCTGTAAAGCGGACATCTCTCCACCAAAATAGAGCCCATCCTACAATTAAACAGCACTTCTATAATCACCAATCAACTCCCGGGCCTACCACAATACACGGACTTACCAAACATATCAATTATAGCAATTAACCAACATTATCCATTTTATACATTATTCAACTTGTCGCACTATTTCTATCTATATATTAATCTTATTTAAAGTCTCGAATAGTCCATCACAGTCCGATATTCAATTATTCTGTTAAACGGTCTAACAGTCCTAAAGTCCGATTTAATTGATCCGATAATTAAAATTATCCAATTAGATATCAATTTAACTTAATTATAACCTTATAACATGTTAACAACATATAAAACAACCGAACAATCAAATTAGACACGTAACACATATTTCAAGAAATTCCATAAACCGACATTTCACTTCCAGGATTTTTAATCCAAAAAGCGTAAAAAATTAAACCAACTTGCAGTTATGAAAGTTGTTCAGAATATTTTTCTACAATTTTTAAAAATAAAAACAGGCTTCATCGGAGTAGGGGCTCTCCGATCGCTGTCAAGGGTGGTCCGATGGAGCCCCCAAGCTCTAGATCAACTCCTCACGCTGCCAGGAGTTCAAAAGTACCTTTCTTTCCACCAAAACTCCACCATAAATGGTGGATTGAAGCTCCAAAGGTCACCGGAGCTGAGACTCTCCACCAGCTCAGTTCACCGTTGATCAGGCAGCTTCAACGTCGCGGACAACCACCAATCTAGTCCTCTCTCAACGATCTACCACCTTGTAAGGTCTATTGGCTTGGACAACTACCGGATCGTGAGGAACCACGATGACCGTCACCGTCGAAGCTTCCAAAGCTTCGTTCTTCCTCCACGGTCAACAGTAATAGGTGAAACTGGTATGTACTTGTTGGATTTGTGATGCCCTTCAATTTGGCATAAAGCTTGGCCAAAACAATGGCCGAAAATGGGAGAATAGAAGGGGAGAAGACATCGGTGCTACAGTGGCACTGAAGAGAGAATCCGAGTACTGTAGTGGTAATTGGTTTTAAAGTTTTTCTCTTCAATTAGGCCCATCAGCAGATTTAGCCTATATAACACAAAGTTTTTATGTTTCAAATAAGTCCTTTTCTTAAATTAAATTTAATCCTTAACTCGGTTTTTCACCAAATTTTATAGTAAGCTCGGAAATATTTTTAGGACGTTCAAACCAAATTTTAGCTCAAACGAATATCACTAACTATTATTTTTAATTATTAAAGACAAAAGCTTAATAAATCCATATAATTAATTTCCGAATTAGGAATTGACAAAACCGGGATGTACGGGTATTACCGTTGTCACCTGAGACTTAATTAATCGAGATGAATATAATGAATTTGATCCCTCAGCTAAACAAAGAGTTTATTAGATAATTTTGTGACAACAATATATTAAAAGAGCTACTGTCTAATAATTTTTGTATCAAAAGAGGTCCTATTTAATAATTTCTATTACAGATGTGAACATTTTTGCATATATATACATGCAAAATCAATGAGTTTATTTTTTCTTGCATCCACCTTTCAGAAAAACTTGTGCATATAATTATTTAAGAATTGTGAGGTGAGCACCCTGTAAACTTTTTCTGTAGGATGATAGCTGTCCCAAAATACATACTTAGAAACATTTGGACATACGATAGGAGTTCCTCTATTACATAATATAGCAACTCCCGAATTTCCTGTTCTACAACATCCTCTATTTGAAACTTCAAAACCTGCCAAAACCAAATGAAAAACTTGTATCCATGATGATCGTAAATTTTCATTTTGTTGATCTAATTGATTAAGCAATTTGAGGTTAATTTTTATTACCATATATCTTAGGATTTTGGACGAGGTCGAGGAAAGTATTGTAGATATCTATATAGACTATTTTGCTGCTGGGGAATAGATTGTTAAAAGAGGCCAACATTTTAGACAATTTGGAGTTGAATAACATTGCTGCTTGATTCTGTTTTTCTGCGCACTCCCTGAGAATTCTCCTTGCTGCTGTTCTTTGTGCTGGAACGCATCCAACTGGTGTTGCACTTAAAATTCCAATTCTTCTAGCTCCCATGTCATATAAATTCTAGTAAATAAAATTTAATTAACAGCATCATCAAACTTTTAATTTTATTACTTTCTTAAACCGGTCTTATTATTACACTACCTTATAGGAGTAAGAACCGTTAGTGTTAGTAAATTTTTATAATTTAATAACAGATAAATGATCACACTCCGGTGGGTCCATCTAGTACCCGATCCCCTTGAGAATTTGATTTTTATTTTAATAAAAAGCATTGAGAATTTTAGAACTCATAACATGAAAAATTAAAGATCACTTACATGAACGAAAGTCATGGCGGAGTTAGCCGCACGATCACTGTAGGAATTAACGTCGTATCGTGATTTAGTTGCACGGAGAGGATAATAGGTGTTGGAAATGTCGTAAGTGCCTGCTGCCACTAAAAACAGACTATTGGCTATGATGAATTTCCCCTTTTCTTCTCCAACAAGTCCTTTTACCTTACCTATATATTCTTTCAAGTATTTTAATTGATCCTTTAATGATAGGACTTTCTGTAAACCCAAATGAAATTCAGCATAAATATAAGAGAAACACATTGAACACAAAATGTATAGTAAAAAAAAAAAAACAGAGCTATATATACATGTATCTACCAGTGAAGCAGGTGTCAAAGGATCAAATCCTGAGCCACCTGAAGCAAAGGATACTCCTGTTAAGAGATCCTCATGAAGCACAGTTGGATCTAAATAAGCTGGAACTGTGTCCTTGATTCCTAATTCTTCAGCTGAGAAATATAAAATAGAAAAAAAAAAATTATTCGCTTGGATTACTGCTTGAGCCCTTTCAAATTTTTTGAAATATCTTGAAATACAATGAGGTTTGAGAACGATTCGTGGAATCCACTGTAAATGGGACTGACACACTTTCTTGCACTGATATATTGATCATGCTACATGCAAGAAATTTTCAAATAAAGAATAGTCAAAGTTACATGCAAGAAATTTCCAAAATTTTGTAGTTATAATTATATATACCTATGAGGTCAGATGGGACTTTTCCATCAGAAAACCTTCCAGTTGGAAATCCTCCTTTGAAATCCGATCCATAAGGAGGGAAGTTGGACCTGAAAGCCGTTGGAATAAAATTGTTGTTGCCTGTATCAACTATGGAATCACCAAACACAAGAATTGCTGGAACTGTTACATTTGGCGGTAGCTTTATCAAAGCTATTGTGGTCCGACTATTAATGTTTGTCACAAGAAGCAACAGAATTAAAATGGAACAAGAAGAAGATGAAGGAGATTGTCTGAACCAAGAAAACTGCATTTTTTTTTTAATGTATTATTCTTCAAAATTTCCAATTTTAGAAATTGTCCAATGTTCCTTCAATGTCCTTGGATACATATATATGGGCGAAGAAACAGTGTGATTTAACTAGAAAAGAATGGTGGCTACTAGCCTGGTTAAGAACCACAAATATCTAAACTTCCATTTTTTTCTCATGAAATAAAAGGAGCCATCGGTCTTTTAAAGTTAATAAAATCCACACGCATGTGAAATCTTGCAATTCTCACGATTTCAGATGCTAATTACAACTAAGAAAAACAATATTGCAAGTGCCTATACTCTGTAGATCCTTTTTTTTTACCCTAGATATGGTATTTCTCCTCGGAAACATTATATTTTCCCATTGGACTGATCACAAAAGTCAAAGGCTTCTAAATGGTTGTTAGGTAGCCCAGTAAGGAAATGCTTAATAGTTCTCTTCCCAAAGTGTAAACAAGTTGAGTTAATAGCTAATTAAACTCGAAAATGACTTGAAATATTTGACTAGAACTCGAGCTGCTCGAGTTTAATCTTAAATCGAACTCAATTTTTATTGATTCCTGAATTTTTTTCCATCTCAAAGAAAAATTTTGAACTTTTTTAAAAATTAATCTTTGATAAATTTTTTTTAACTTTCTAAATTCGAGTCTAATCAAACCAAATTCAAATATTAACCAAATGATGAATTTAGATAATACATCTGAATTCTAGCTGTCAATTAACCCGGCCCATTTACTATGACCAGAATCATGTATAGGCATTTCCCATTCCATAAAATCACATACAGACATGATTAATATTACATTATACTCCAGGTAACAAGAAGAAATATGTAAAATATTAATCGGCAGAGGTAACTCTGAGCTGCCAATATGGATTTAATTTGTCCATTTTCAACAAGAAGTGAAATGAAGAAGATTGGGATGGTAAAATCCAATGAGAGAGCGATAAACGGAGGCAAATTATAAGATAATTAGCTCAAAAGAATTTGTCAGCATACTTAGCAAGGACTTGGGAGACAAGTATCTTATAAGCTCTTTCCGTAGGATGATAACTGTCCCAAAATACATGATTAGAAATATTATCACAAGCCACTGGAACTGCTTGATTACATAATATAGCAACCTCCAAAGCTCCTGTCCCACAGCATCCATAATTTACAACTTCAAAACCTGAAAATTAA
Organism: Bocquillonia castaneifolia; assembly: GCA_948193215.1. Taxonomy (NCBI): domain Eukaryota; kingdom Viridiplantae; phylum Streptophyta; class Magnoliopsida; order Malpighiales; family Euphorbiaceae; genus Bocquillonia; species Bocquillonia castaneifolia. Next base: position 5,332 of record CANYLF011260708.1, read on the forward strand.
TTTAATTAACCCATTTGCATTAATTAGTTAATTAGTTCTTATAAATTTTAAGAATTAATTAATTAAATTAAGAAGTACCATATTGTTTAGGTTTTAGAATGAGATTGAGGAGAGGTTTGTAGACATCTACATAGACAATTTTGCTGTTAGGGAGGGTGGTAGTAAGAGAATCCAATTTTTTAGACAATTTGGAGTTGAATAAGGTCGCTGCTTCGTTGTAATTCGCTGCACATTCTCTTTCAGCTCCCCCTGCTAGTGTTCTTTGTGATGGCACGCACCCAATTGGTGGTGCACTAAAAACTCCAATCCTTCTTGCTCCCAAATTATACAAATCCTTCCATTTCAACAACAACATGCATCACATTCTCATCAGACCAAAATAAGAATTAATCAGACCAAATTATCTAAAAATATATATACATACTCAGAATTCTGGCTCTTAATTAATTTCTTTTTTTCTACCAAAAAAATTTAATTTCTTTTTGAAATTTATTAGAGCCCTTTATAAATAATGACCATAATAATTAAATTACTATTATTCTGAATTTTATAATTATATCGGTAGAATAAAAACAACATTAATAAAATAATCCTTCATTTCTATCAATATTTGAAATTTTCACCTTTATTTAAATTTTTATCTAAATCCGATTCTCTTGAACCATACTAACTAATATAAATTTTATTTTTCTTAAATTGTAAAAAATAGTCATGCGAGAATGAGTCTATGAAGATTGAATTTAAATATAGAATTTCTCATATTAAGTGTAGTAGTGAGTCTTTTTCGATTAAACAAATTAAAGATGAAATAAGCGCAGATAGATAGATACCTGAACAAAAGTAGAAGCATAATTAGCCATAAGATCAGTGTAGGCAGGAACATCATATTGGGATTTCCTAGCACGTAAAACAAAATATGTATTGGCAATGTCATCACTTCCAGCCACCACTAGATACAGACTATTGGAGATAATAGAGTTTGCTCGTTCCTCTCCAACAATGGCTTTCACCTTTCCTATGTACTCTTTGAAGTAATTTAACTGATCATTTAATGATATAACTGACTGCATTACAAATTAATTAATTATTAAAGATTAATTAATAACATGAATATCAAAAAAAAACTGAGAAAGGGTTATATATTTTTCTTTTCACCACTAATTTGGGGGTCAAAGGATCATATCCGCAGCCACCTGAAGCAAAGGTTACTCCTGTTACGTGATCTTGAGGTGACACCGATGAGTCCAAATAAGCCGGCAAGGTGGCTTTGATTCCCAGTTCTTCAGCTGAAAAAATTTACAAAATAAATATATGAATAAAAAAAAAGCATTTAATCAGAATGACCTTTTCTTTTTAATTCTTTGTTAGAAATTATATTGACCGGTGAAGTAATTATTTTTTGAAGAGAAACTTAATTAAAAGATACCATTAAGAGAAGTTAGAGTTACAAAATTTCTTTTTTAAACCTGGTTCTACCTTGGATTTCCTAGAATTAACAATAACAAGCTGATTGTGTGAGAGAGTTCAATAACGAATTGGTTTAGGTAAGAATTTACTAAAATTTATGGACAATGAGGAAATTTGATTAGAACACTAACGCAATTGATACTATATTTTACGTTAATGCATAGAACTAATTAAATCTACCTCAGATATATTTAACTAAGTTAATTTGATCATCACACTCATGGCTGCCAATCAGTATCTGCAAAGCTTCTATTTAACTAGGGTAATTAGGTGCGATCAAAAATTAATCAAATAATATATTAATTAATCTTATAAATCAAGTTGTGCAGCCAGAATTTAGTCATATTGAGAAAGTGGGCACGAAATTCTAAAGAGTTGGCAACGTAACAGTGGTCCTTTTGCCACAGTATAAGGAAATTGCGATGCTCATTATGTATGATTAAATAAAAAGTTCTTTGAACCGCCAACGTCCCCGAGTCGTATTGTTGTGATCTGAATTTATATCATTGATATATATAGTAATATCAAAAAGAATAACTTGTGGTAAAAAATAAAGAATAACTTTTATTTTGTACATAATTTGATGATCAGAAACTTATATTTTTTTAGAAATATATTATTAATTCTCTTGGAGAAATTAAAGAACAAGATATTTGATGCCTTTGTAAAAGGAAAAGAAATGCATGTATTCTAGAAGTAACATGAATCAATTAATGTCTAGACTTTAGACTAAAAGAAAGAAATATCAGACTATGAAAAGAATTTATATAGGTTTTAGTCAAGCAATAGTTTTTTTTTTTTTTTTTGAAATAAGTCAAGCAATAGTTTTCAAAACTATATTATACGTGACTTAAATTATAGCTAGCCAAGTAATATATATATAGTTATTCGATCTAAGAGCATAATTAATGAGGGAGAAAGATTTTTTAAGGAAAAATTCCAACAAAAATTTGCTGATCAGCTCATGAACAGTTAATTAGTACTCAAGGCATAGATATTAAAGGAAAGAAAATTAAAAGATAAAATACCTATATGCAAACCTGTGGCATATATATATGTATGATATATTTGTGTGTCTATATATATAAAAGTATATTTGTAATGGAGTTAAGAGTGTAAATTTTGAATCTTAATTTTTCGTGAATTAAAAAAAAAATTGTGCATGTGAGAGGGAGAGAGAGAGATTGTGGAGGTAATATACCTATAATGTCAGAAGGAATTTTGCCATCACAAAACCTCCCGGTTGGAACTCTACCATAGAAATCGAGTCCATAAGGAGGGAAGTTGCACTTGATAAGAGTTTGGAGATTGTTATTATTTCCTGCATCAACTATGGAATCTCCGAATACTATAAGTGCTGGAACTGTCATATTTTCCGGCAGCTTTATCACAGCTTTTGTACTGCTCCATATAAGAATATTTGTCATAACAAAAAACCATATTAAGGTGGAGGAAGACTGTCTCGATGAAAGAAACTTCATGTTTTTTAGGGTTTAATTCTTTCTGCGATTTCTCTCTATCTAGCTGTATAGCCTTGGAGGACCAGATATATGTTTTGTACGCTTTCAGATTTTCCCTGGACTTCCTTTATATGCACGGTAATAAAGGCTAGCCCTCTATGTGGATCAAAGTTTAATAATTAATAAATTCTCAAAATAAATATATGTAAACTTTATACACCTTGTCATGTAAGGTTGGATGGTCCTTAATTTTTTCCAAAAAATAAAATCATTTAATTGTCGGGCATATTTTATATAAGAATTTATATACGTCCAAAAAGATACAAATATTTTTCCTATGGGTTGATTATTTAAAAATAATAATTTTTCTTTTTTCTCTCTCTCTCTCTCTCTCTCTCTCAAATTTTGAATTAATTAGTCCAAGGAACTTCAAATTCGTTAACCTAACTGCTTACACTAGATATCTCATATCTCTTATTACTCCCTTTAATTAATGTATAAAATATAGAAGGAGTATATACAAAGCTTATCATTGAGTTGAGAGTAACAATTCAATTTCAATCCTCATGGACAATTACAAAAGAGAAATTAATTAAAAATATAAATTAGTGTTTTATGTGTTTCTAAGTAATCATGTATAGTACAAAAGAAATTTTTCACCATGGACAGTTTCCACACGAGGTTCTATATAAATAAGGGAAAACAAGTACTCCACCCTTTTTCTTACATGTCGTATTGCACACGTATTAAGAAAATAATTGGAATAATATTCAAAAAATTATTCTAATCCTATTAAATGAATGATTATTTTACACTGATCATTAAAAGTTATGTGTGAATAAAGGTTAAAATTGAAAAAAAAAACAATTACATTGGAACTCTAAAATAACAACTAAATATGAAAAATGTTCTTCCCTAAAGTGACAAGTAAAAAAACGGAGGAAGCTAATACTAATTAATTAGAAATGTGCCGATTAATTAATTAATTAATATTAAGAAATAATTTTAAATTGAATTAAATTCTAAATATATTCATTTGAGAATTTGTCAAAAACAAAACTTAAATACTACAAATAGATTTTTCATGATAATCTGCTTTTGTTTTAAATTGTTAATCAGTATTATATATATGTAAATAGACTAACAAGGATCTATATACACAATTCACCACAGTACATGGATTTATAAACACGTGTATTATATTTTTCTTATTTGCATATCGTGTAGTAGTTAAGAGTTAAATTTTAAATTAGATAAATAATAGTTATAACGCTGGTTGCTATTAAAGGTATGAAGAGAATAATAAATGACATATTTTAAATATATGAAGGCGGTACATGTGGTACCAAAATCCAACGGCTTGAGTATAGCATTATTCTATTCAATTATTAATAATATTATAGTTTTTTTTTTACATGGATTAATAATATAGTATAGTTATACATATTAAAATAGCAGCTTAACTAATGTCTCTACAACTTGAGCTACCTCTTTAGATAGGGGTCATAAGATTCACTCAGCTATGATTTGCATTTCTTCTTAGTTCTAAATTTAATTAGATTTATAAGATTAATATTGTAATTCACATTTTTTAATATTAATTTCATATTTTGTTTGAAAGCATCAAAATAAGTAATCAAGAGGATGTAGACTAGACGTGCTGAAAATTTTGATTAATTACCTGCACGGTGGAAAATAAAATAACAACAAAATTACATTAATTCAATGATATTCCAGACTTTTTTTAGCCAGTAAGAATATTAAAAGTCAGTAAATAGAAATTTACCTCTATTATCTGGATTGAATCTAAACTAGGTTAGAGTTTAATGATTAATTCTGAGTGATATAGCTTTTGTCAATGTATATTCAAACAATTGATTTGAAAGATATAAGCATTAGACAGTTAATGGAATTCAAAAAGAGCAAATGCAGTTATAGAAATAGCAATAGATCACGACCTACTCGTTGCATTTTGTCAAATTAGGAAAAATAAATTCAAACTAGACTTGGTGTGTTCACGGGCGTAAACGAATCAACACGATTGTGACACGAATACGATTAGACTAAACACAAACACGACATGATTAATATTCATGTTTGATATCCAAAACCCAAACACGACCCGTTTATTTTACAGATTACACGACACTACACGCATAAACACGGTTAATTAAACGTGTTACTGAATCAACCTGTTAACCTGATATGTTTATACCCATTTAATTAAACACGTCATGAATCAAACTGTATAATACGACCTATTTGAACCCAATTAAACCCATTTAATAATTTAAATAATAATATGTAATTACAAGATAGACCAATTAATAGACAATTAACATAATAGTATAAAAACATATAAAGTTTGGAAATTTAAGAGAATTCTAAAATCAAATATAAAAAGTAAATTCAACACCTGCAATATTAATTCTTTAAATGCAAAACAAAAAGAAAATTGTCCATCGTTTGCACTTGTATCCAATACAAATACACCTACAAAATAAATATGATTCACTCAACAACGTCGGATTTGTTGCACTTCTCGTCAATGGTGCGCTGTTCGTCCTCTACAGCTGCTGCTCCTTCGTCGACTACTACTGTTCATGGAGGCTAAATATACATACATTAATCACAACACAACACAAATGCTAAATATATCTATGAGAAAATCACAGCATATTTAAAAATTAAACCAAATAAATCTAATCAGTCATTATTCTCCTAACTTCTTAATAAATCCAAATGATCAACTAGTTATTCACTTGAAACTGCAGAAAAAGAAAACAGATGGAAATCACTAGAACAAAATCACTGAAACAGAGATCAATTATACTACACAGACATGAAAGGGAGAATAATAATGAGAAGGAAAAAAATGAAATCAAGGATCAGGGATTGCTTAGCTATAGAGAATTAGCAAGATCGGGTACTGGTGAGGCATCGTTTATGCTTACTGCATTTGCTGTTACTTAGCCACCATCAAAATGGTTTCAGGCCATCACCGCTACAGATGTTGTTTTAACACCAATGTCGATACGTTCGTCGTTGGGACGATGCCATTAAGGAGCTTCACAAAATAAAGAAAAGAATAAAGTAGATGGAAGAAGAGGAAGTTGTTGCAGCGCTGCTCTTCGTGAGATAAAGAAGGCAGTGGTGTTGGTGTAGGTGGAAGAGAAAGAGGAGGAGAACAGAAACAAATGACGAGAGAAAGAGAGGGAAGAGGTGTAGGGTTAACGGCGGCAGAATGAAGAAGGCAGTGGTGGGAGTAGGGTTAACGGCGGCAAAGAGAAAGAATATGAAAGATGGGTATATTTCTCTAACTGTTAAGTGTAGTGGTGTGTGTGTGAGATGAGAAGATGTTAGGATTTAGGTAATGTTGGCCTTAGTGGCATCAATCTATCTTATTTTGAGTTTAACAACCCCTTATCGTTGTCTAACAAAGTTTCCAAGTGTGTAGGTTGGTTTTCAAACTAGTTTTGGATTATTCCTGTAAATCGCGCCCGGGATAAGGGAAATCACGTCCGTGACACAATATCAGGACCGCGATCCCACAATCGCCCCAGCGATATGGAACACATCCCGCCCGCGACATGCAGATCACACCTAAGACTTTTGGTGAAAAACTCAAAGGGTCTGCCTACTTCAATCGCGCCCGCAACCAACCAAATCGCACCCGCGATTTGATGAGACAGAAAGTCCAATTTTTAAGGCTTCTCTGCGCACTCAGGTCGCACCCACGATAAGTAAAATCGCACCCGTGATTTTATCAAATAGAAGACCATTATCAAAGGCATCCTCTGCATGGTCATCTCGCGCCCGCGATGGAAGAAGTTGCGCCCACGACATTCAAGGAAGATCCTAAAAAACTAGCCGTTGGACAGATCACGCCCGTGATTGATGGAACCACGCCCGCGACCTGACACTTTTCAGTGCATTTAATGTAAAAGTTTCTAGACGTTAGACACACCTTTGGGGTTGTTTCTAACAGCTAGTTTTAGGTATTTTGGCTATAAATACCAATCATAAATGTTCTTCAACTAAGAACATTAATTCTTTGATAGCCAAACTCTTGTGAATTTATTTCTCATCCTTGTAATTAATTTTTGTTTGGTTTTGGGTAGCTAGAACTCTAGAGCATTTGTTGCTTGGGTTGAGTGAATTAGTTAT
>CANYLF011261170.1:0-15700 GCA_948193215.1 Bocquillonia castaneifolia
CAGGCCTAACTACATTAGTGTTTCTAGGGATATTATTGAAATTTATATTGTTTATATTAACTGCTACTATCATTTTAAGGTTTGATAAACGTAAAGCTAAGAAAATTCTAACAAAAGGATGTTTTAGCATAACAGAACCAAACTAAAGGGTTGTATTAGTATATTTTCTAAACCTCGGGATGGTACTAGTATAATATGATAAACCTGAAGGGGAAATCATATATTTTTTAAACCTCAAGGTGGTACTAGTATAATATGTCAAATCTGAGGGTGAAATAGTATTTACCTCATAAAAGTATATAAAAAATGAAACTCAAATATGACAGTAAACAAATTAGAAATTAGTTAATTAGTTAATTATCATTATTACATAATCAAATCCAAAATACAATACTAATTATAATTTTTATCTTATCTATTTTTAAATTATTTGAACTTCAATTTAAAAAAAATACAACCAATTAAATAATTTAATTTACAAATTACACGAAGTACTAGTAACAAATTTAGAAATTTTGTTTTTTTTTTATTGAAGTTAACTAAATTATTATCATCATCAGTTTTTTTTGTCTAAAATTTGAGATTTTACAATTTTAAACTCATAAAATTATCATACAGTATTATATAAATCTAAGATTTATATGATTAATTGAAGTGAGCCTTTTTTTTTTATTGAGTAATGATGGATTTAAAAGTCATTAAATATGGATTTTTAAGTTTGTATTCCGATGGTTTTTCTAAGTAAATTCAGAGCTTATATAATTAATCAACATCGATCTTTTTGATTGAGTAATCATGTATTTAAAATTTATTTGTATTTTACATTTCATTAATTTTTATAATACAATCAAATTAGTTTTCAATTTTATTTGTGATATTTTAATTAATTATGCATTCTATCATTCTACAATTTTATTTTTTCATTTTTAATATTAATTATATTTTATTTGGCATTAATTAATAATTTTTGTTTTATTATTCAATAAATTACAAAAAAAAAAGTAATTTTGTCATTTTTTACTTAAGAGTCTATTTTTCTTGACAAAAAAAGTATTTTGTGATTTTAAAAACATTATACTTTCATACTCTGGCAACTAATCCTTGCACTAATAATAAGTTAAAAATATCATAAAATTAAAATTTTAGATTATGTTTTATTGTATATTATTAAAATAGTTGGTAGGGCATTAAAGTGTATTTTTTTAAAAAAAAAATCATATGGTATTTATATGCCATGAAAAAAAACTGAATACCTTTAAGTGAAAAATGACAAATCCACATATAATTTTTTTATTTTCTCTTTTATTATTTTATTTATTAATTTATAAAATTCACACAATTAAACTAATAAATAAATTAAATTAAATTAAAAATCATTCCACATTATCCTCATTTCAATTTACTCCATCTTCTCTTTCTTCCCGTCTATCCACGATAGTCCTACCACATCTTCTTCAAATGCATTACTTCTACTCTTTCCGACAGGATTTTTTGACAACCCGACTGATCTCAAGATACTACTTATATATAATCCTCATGTCAATTAGAATTCATCTTACTTCCATGCGTGTTTTAAAATTACAACCTAAAGAGTACGAATAATTTAAATTCTAAAACCGAACTTAGCCATTAATTAAGTTAACTGAAAAAATAATATATATTTAATTTGGCTCGGCTCATTCTTTTTTTTTTTTTTATAGGTGTTTCCCGACAGTGTTATCCTGACCTCTGTTTAACGGTTAACCAGACTAATTTACTGTCCCGATGCGGGAGCCCAACATTTTATCTGGTACCCATGAGTTCTCACAACATTCAATCCATGCAACGCACGAATCGAACCTGCGACCTGAAGACATTTGGGAAAGCCTTTAGCCAACCCAGCTACCATCTCATGGGTTGGCTCGGCTCATTCTTACCCCTTATCTTTTAAGTTCTTTTCGTATCATTACTATAACTTTATGACCGCAATTATAGTTCTGCTTGGACTTATCCTTTTGTATTTTCACATGTACAAAATGTTTCTAGTGATTAATATTAGAGTGCTTCTACCAATCCTCTTTAAATAGTGGAAAATGGAGCTTTACATTTTTCAGTTGTATCATAAAGAATATAATTAAACTTTCCTAGATATACCTAAAAAAATTTAATTTAGGTTTAGGCAAAGAGATTGATCTAGGGCTGTCAAAATGGATTGGTGGATCAGGTTCGTGTCGTGTCATGTGCGTGTCATGATACGATGAGGGTCAACACGAACACAATCCATTTAATAAATGGGTTGACACGATATAACATCGGATTTATGTGGGTTGACACATGTAATACCTTGATTTTCTTACCGGATTAGCATATATTAACTCGTAATCAAGTGAATGCTAGCCCGGAACGTAATTAACTTCCCGAATCGGATTAATTATCCGAAAATTGATTTAATTGGATTTAATCTTCAAAAATTCAAAATAATAGTTCGAAATGTTATTTTGATCTAATTTTCTACATGAAAGTGTTAAAATATTATATTGAACCATGGTTAAAATTTGAGTTCAATCCGAGTTCGGATTAAGAAATAATTGAGAAAAAGGACCTATCTGTAAACCTAAAACTTTGATCATATTCTCTATATCAGCAGACTGACTCAATCGTCCAAAAACTTTGCCAAAAATATTACGAGATCAGTCCCTCATTTTCTCTGAAACAAATACTGTAGCACCTCCACCTTCAACCGTCCGTTCTTCTTCATCCGGTTACTGATTCAGGTGATTCAAGAGCCTAAATCATAGTACTCAGAGAGACCAATCTATAGACACAAGAATCGAAGGTTGTCGTTGACTGTGAAAGGTGGATCAGAGCTCGGAAGTTCCGATCAAGTCAGCCTACATGGTTGATGTATTTTTTATCATTTTCAGTCCAATTAAACTTCATAATCAAGTTCAGAAGGCCGAATAACATGGGGAGGAGCTGGACCGCGATCACGGCGGTGCTGTTTGGCCCCTTAACGGCGATGATGGAGCTCACGGCGGCGAGGAGGCTGTTCAGCCTGTTTCCACCATCTGCGGCGCTCCTTTGCATGAGGTGAAATGATTTTTAGATTCCTTATAGCTTGATGTTGAAGTCTAGGTGGTTTTGGAGGCCACCTACACATGGCGGCCGGTGACTTTTCCGGCCACCGTGGATGGCGACAGCGGGCCCCACTCCAGTCAGGCCTAAAAATATTTTTAAAAAATACTAGAAATTATTTTGGACAATTTTTGTAAAGGCTGGATAGGTATACGATATACAGATTTTAAATTTAAAATCCCGGAAGTGAATTGTCGGTGTATGGAACTTCTCGAAATACATGTTACGCGTTTAATTTAATTATTCGGATGTTTCATATGTTATAAACATGTTATAAATGTTATAATTAAGTTAAATTGGTATCGAATTGGATTAATTTAATTATCAGATTAATTAATCGGATATTAGGACCGTTATACCGTTTAACGAAATAAATGATTATCGGACTGTTGAGGACTGTTTGTACAATAAATAAGTTTAATATATAGATGTAAATAGTACGATAAGTTAAATAATGTATAAAATGGATAATGATGGTTTCATTGCTGTAATTGTTATGATTTGGTAAGTCTGGTTATTTTGGTAGGCCCGGTAATTGATTGGTGAATATAGAAGTGTTGTCTATTTGCGGGATGGGCTCCACTTCGGTGGAGAGATATCCGTATTACATGGGAGCATCTGTCAAATTTTCAATAGAATTTTCTCGTAAAACGTGATATCGAGTTAGGCGGGTTAAGTAATATAATACGTTATAGTAATAGGTTGATTATAAAGGTTTTGATTGTTAACTAGAAAATCTAGATTTAATTAGGAATTAGGTTATATTCTTTATCTAAATCATATTCCTTTATATATTTTGTAGAGAGTAGGAGGAATAGAGACAGAGCTAGCGGTTCAAGAGCACATAGAGGCGCACACTCGTCCAGTGAGTTAATTTCACATTTATGTTTTGCTCGTAGAATGCATACTAGAAATATATTCATATATTATTACTATTACTAGTATTATTATTATTATTAATATTACGATTACTTTTATTATTATTGATAATTATTATAAATATCATATTTCATTTCATATCACGTAGAAACCATACGTATATTCATGTTAAATTATTTGCATATATTGGATTATATGTTTTGCGTATTATATGTGTTATATGATTGCAGACGGAGGATGGTTGTGGAACGAGCTACCCGATGGGTGTCACCAGGCTGTGTGCACACAGGAGTCAGGTATGTTACTAACTTGGGTTAAAGGACGGGCCTTGCTCGTGAGGCACTCCAGGCACCGATCCTATTTATATTTATGATTATACGGTGGCGTGCTTGTGAGACACTCCGGGCGCCAGACAAATATTGTTGGAATAAGCGGATTACTTGGTATAAGAGAGCCTAAAGGGCTATATGGGGGGGATTAGAGGTCTATTAGGTTTTCTGCCTTGATTTTCCTCCTTGTTTGTTATGTATTACTGCATTCATGAATGTGACTGTGTGTTTATAAATACACACACACACACACACACACACACACACACACTATTATAAGTATATTGCGTGACTACTTGTGAGTTAGGCTGCATTTCATAAATGTGTTATTAATTCACTCAGTGAGGTCTAACTGCCGTCAATTTATTTTTCAGGATTTTCTTCAGACCTCTGTCAGAAAGTCTCTTCTCTGGTCTTCTTCTTCACTGGCTATTTTGAATACGTTCCAGTACTAGTATTTGGATGTATGTACTCTAGTGGTTGTAGTAGTATCGTCTTTGTGTTAGGATGTTATATTTATGGTTTTATCAAACATGTATCATTATTATGATGTTATGGAATATTATCTATGGATGATTTAGTTATGACTGGATATTTTTAGAGGCTCCAACTTCTATGCTGACTATGTTATGTTATCAGAAGGTTCTTATGGATTATACATATTTGTTATGAGCGGGGTTATATTATTTTTTTGTGGAACCAGAATAGATAACTCAGGTACGTTATGATGAGATAGGATATCAACAGGTGTTAAGCTAGCCATGGGTTCCGGTAGCATATAGCTTTCCTGTTCCCTGGCGCCGGTCACGTAACCCGGGTTTGGGTCGTGACAGCCACGGCCCGTGGCACACCTCTGAGACCCCTTTTTCACCCTTTTGGCCAGAAATGAAAGGAGCAGTCCCAGGAGCTTGCCACGGCCCATGGAAGTGACCACACGGCCCGTGGTAGACTCTTGGGTAACCCCTATATAAGCCTCCAAAACCCCTCCTTTTGAACCCTAGCCAACTTTAAACCATTTCTAGAGATTAGACAGTGAGAGAAACAGTATTTTTAGTGAGAGAAACTTGTAATTAGAGTAGTATTAATTAATTTTAAGTTAGATTAAGCTTGTAAACAAATTTCTTATCATTAATTAATCATAGTTTCTACTTACCTTTGCAAGGATTTCATTTTCTTATGCTATTTACTTTAACTCTTATGAGTAATATCTTACTTTGCTCTTCTTTTATTTCTGTTTATAATATTATATTGATGAATATTGAGTAGTTTCCTTTACGCTAGAATGGGTGAAGCTCAATTTATCAACTATGCTTTCAATATGGATGTTGTATGATGAATCATGTCTTTCTCTCTTTAAGGGTTTCACATGTGTGGATTGTTTGAGTGTTTGTGATGTATGGCCATCTCATAAATGCTAGTTTAGTGATTGATAATGTTGAGAAGAATTGTTATTCATGAAAATACAGATGGGAATGTTTGTTGGTCTTGATTATGAGAGCCATTAAGGCCACTAATAGGAGATTAAAGGTGGTTAATGCTTGATTAGGGTTGTTTAGTGTTGGGTGTGTGATGAGAATCAACCTTGATGCTTTGTGACTCATGGCTTTATCCTAGCGATAGGTGAAGCTACTTATACCTTCTTCACCCTATTGTTGAAGATTGACATTGTTTATCATTTGCATTCATATTCATGGTGTGGTTATATAGTTGAGTGGATCCATATTCTAGGGTGCTTTTAGTCATTGATTAAGTTATAATTGTTGAGTTGTTTATTTAATTTACTTATTTACTTGTAAGTCTTACTTTCTTGTTTGATTAATCTAGTGTTTGATTGGTCTAATTTAGTGTGTATTGCTCGAGTCTTAGTTAGATATCTTAATTGTTTTTGATTTATTCCTTGAAACCATTATCGATTGCTTGAATAATCTTAGTGAATTGTGTGGTCATTATTCAAAACTCCGATTCCTTTGTAAAAATGATACTTGAACTTACCTTTTATTACTCAACGACACCCGTGCTCTTGCGGGCCTAGTCAACAGTTTGAGATTTGTCAGATTCCAAGGGCTGAAAATGCTGAGGCAGACCTATTGGCTAAGGTAGCTGCAGGACACCTTTTATAAAGTTCCTTTGAGAGAGGAATTAGCGGCACCAAGTGTGGAGAAAGAAGAAGTAATGGAGGTGGCAGAGATAGCCGATTGGATGAAGCCTATAATTACCTATAAGACTACTGGGGAATTTCCTGATGACAGAAAGGAGGCTAAGCACCTGCAAGGAATGGCCTCACTTTACTACTATCATGATGGGTCCTCTTTTTGAAAGCCAGATCACAGCCATGGTGCCGATGTATGCCTCTAAATGATGGTTTACACCTGCTAAGAGAGATTCATGAGGGAATATGCGGATCTTATGAAGCTGCGACAACTTTAGTCAGGAAAGCCCTATTACAAGGGTACTATTGGCCAACAATGTACAAAGATGCTTCAGGTTTAATGGAGAAATTTGAGAAGTGCCAGAAGTATGCGCAAGTTAGTCACCTACCCGCCAATTATCAATCACCAATAGGCAGTCCTTGGCCTTTTGCAGTATAGGGCATGGATATACTTGGGCCTTTCCCACCGGCCTCTAGATAGAGAAAATTCTGAATTGTTGCTGTTGACCACTTCATAAAATGGATAGAAGCCATGGCGGTACCAATGATCTCAGAGGAGCGGGTTGAGAAGTTCTTCAGGAACGAGATTATCTCTATGTTTGGCATACTTCATTCACTTATTACAGATAATGGCAAGCAATTTGACTCAGAAAAATTCAGGAGTTTCTGTGGCAACCTGAACATATAGCTGCACTTCACCTCTATCTCACACCTTAAAATAAATGGACAAACAAAGAATGAAAATAGAACTCTGTTAGAAGGCTTGAAGAAAAGGTTGGATGATCTGAAGGGTGCTTGGGTGGAAGAGCTATATAGCGTGTTATGGGCCTATTGAACAACCCTAAGGAAAGCCACTGGGGAATCCCCATTTAGGCTAGCATATGGAATGGATGCCATAATTCCAGTCGAAGTGACAATTCCTTCCTGGAGGGTTTTAAACTTTGATTCAGAGGCAAACGATGAAGCCATTGCTGGATTTGTTGCAAGAAAGGAGAGAGCAGATGATAATTAGAGCTGACCAATACAAATAACAGGCGGTAAAGTACCATGACAAGAAAGTCAGGTTGAAGTCTTTCAAAGAAGGAGATCTGGTTTTAAGAAGAGCTGATATTGGGAAAGGAGCCGCCAGTGTTGACAAGCTGAGGGTCAATTAGGAAGGTCCCTGCGAGGTGAAAGCAGTTATGGGAAAGGCTGTATACAAGTTGGCAAATCTTGATGGAACAATCCTTCCAAGGACATGAAATGCCAAACTCTTAAGAAAGTACTATCAGTAATGTAAATCTTTTTTAAAAAAATCATGAATGAAAGAGCCGATTTCCAACATATTTAATTATTTATTTATTTAAAATCTTTATAAAAGTCATAAGTCTATACATTAGACAAAGGCAAAAGAGGCACCAAGTGCTGCCAAGCCAAAAGTCTATACATTAGGCAAAGGGAAAAGGCCACCAGTGCCGCAAGGCCACAGGCCTAACTATTAGACAAAAGCAAAAAGGCCACTAGTGCCATAAAGCCATAAGTCAAACTATTAGACAAAAGCCAAAAAGGCCACAAGATGCCGCTATAAAATCAAACAGTGGGCAAGGGCAAATAAGGCTTCATAAGCTGCAATGCCATAAGACCAACAATAAACAAAGGTATTTAAATGGTGAAGAATACACAAATCCAACCATCAGAAGATGGCAAAAAGGCAGCAAGAACAGCTATAGTGGGCAAAAGTGGCTCCAATAGCCTCTCAGTCAAAAATTTTGTCAAAAATAGGAAACCATAGAAGCTATACTACAAGAAAAGAAATGGCATTCAATAAAAAACCAGAAATGACACACCATAAAGAAACGTGCATCATCAAATATCATAAACCGTTGAGTGGATCAACTAAATAAAATGTACCAAGCCAGGAAACCGCTTAAATAATTAACGCTTTCCCAGTAAAAAACATTGTTCTAAAAAAGAAAATACATTTACAAAGAAAAATTAATCCACCACGAGAGTTTGATGGCTTTCACCTTCCTACTCTCCAGGTAATCCATCGTCGAGACCGACATTGGCGCCAACGACTAAAGGGGCCTGATTATGAGGAATCAGTTCTTCTCCAACTACCGCAGCAGGATGATCATCTTGCTCAGCTGCTCTTTATTGGTGGTAGGATATTGGTGTCACTAGTCTCTTCATTAGGGAAATCAAACTCCTCATTTAAACCATCTGAGCAATTTTTCCAAACTTTGCCAGCTAAAGTAATAGCATCAATCTGATCAGTACAATCATCAACAAAGTCTGATTTCCTCACATCGTCAATTGTTAAAGCAGGATCTTGAAGCTATAAAAGTAATAATATAAAATAAGTGGTTACGAAATCAAAATGGCAGGAGTTCCAAAAGACAAGTTTCAAAAGCAGATGGGACCGGTTCTAGGTAATCGGTTAAAAGTGAGACAATAATGACAAACAAGTGGTTGAAAGTGCTTAAAATAGCTAAAAATAAAATTAGTAGGGAAACCCATGGTCAATAGAAAAAACCACAACTTACCTAGTGATGGCAAGTTAGCGTTAGAGGATGGATCTAAAGTTGAGAGAGAGGAAGACTGCCACTTCGAGAAAGATATAGAAGCCCCATAAGGTATAGAAGGTCGAGGAAAGTGTTCCTTCAAAGGTGATGGAGGTATAAGTTCGTCGGAGTTGAGGAATCGAGATTCCTCAAAAGTGAGAGAAGGGGAAGAGCTTAAACCGATAGAGTTGAAGAGAGTTTCAATACCTAGATGTTCCAAAGGGTGAGGAAGATTTGCAAAGGAGGAGTCGGTATTTATTGAGGCTGGAATTCTAGAAGGAATTCCTAGAGGTGGTGTATCCGAAGAAATAGAGTTCGCATGGACTATCGAGCTGGATATTTTAAAAGGGTTTTTACAGCTAAAAAGTCGGAAGGGATTTGTTATAGAAGGAGATGCGATTTGAAGAGGATTGGGATTAATTGTTGAAGATAAACCAAATTGGGCGAAATCCAGTGTACTGGGTTTTAAGGTAACAGTGGTGGATAAAGGAACGACTGCCAGTGTCGATTCCGTTTCATCTTCTTGACCTGGTAAGTTAGCAGTAAAAGCAATATTATCTTGAAATTGTGTCTATTCAAAAATTAAATTCTTTGGATTTGACATAGTTTCAGATAAATTGATTGATAATGTTTAGAGCTCCTTTAGCAAATTAATTACAAACCATAATTGCCTGCAGTTGTTTGATTAAATAAATGCATGCAAGGGGGGCAATTGTTGGTGCCAAATTATATGTTTAGGCTCAAGTCCATGAGATGACAAAGCCCAAAAGATGACTTATGCAAAGCTGAGCTTTGGAGGATATATACCTAGAAAGCCTAATGAAGAGTTACTTGGTGGGTTTAAATAAGAAAGCCCAAGAAATCCAAGATGAGGGAGGCAAAAGTCCAAATCTAGGTTGGAGAGAAATTGACGTTGAAGATCATGGGTAGTTAATCCAGGAATTCTTGCAAATATGTGAAGGAAAAGGAGACGTGGAGCATGAATAAATCAAAGTAGTAATGGACCGAGAATGGAGGGATCGCCACGAATTCCAGATTTGGCAAGAAGTCCCGAACCACTTGAAGGGAGAAGTAACCGTAATAGGAAGTGGTCTTGAAGAACGTCATAACTGCTATTTAGAGTTGATACAAAAGGGAACTGAATCTATGAGGCAAAGGGACCGGGAACCTGACACTCAAATCAAATTACACACTTAAGCACTTAGCAATCTTGTATTCTCTAAGTTTCAGTAACCATTTTTATCAATGTTCATAGTCTTTATCAGTTTAGTATTCCTGCAATTTGTCATTGAATTCTAGAACTTCAATTACAACGTTGTGTTTTCAATAGAAGCAAACTTTTCTCGCTTTCCTCAATCTCTTGCATTCGAATTTCAATCTTACTAAGTTTTTAGGCAATTGGGATACTGTCAAGTGAATCCAAACCTACATTTTCTTGATAGAAGTCAGGTATTCAAATTGGGAATCAGCTTCCCTGGCACGCCCATTACTTGTTTATCAAAGGAGATCTCGAGAGGCTCCTCAGAAGCACCAGGCTCAGATTTCTTTGAGGAAACAGTTATTATTAATTAAATATAGTTATTAATTACTAATTATACATAATTATATAATTATCTAATTAAATAGCTAATTATAAATAACTAAAAAATATATTTATTAATTATTATGCATCTATTAATAATTAAATATAGTTATTAATTACTAATTATACATTATTAATAAATATATATTTATTAATTGTCATGCAATTATTAATTAATTATAGTTATTAATCACTAATTATAAATAATTAATAATTATATAGTTATCTATTTAAATAACTAATTGTATATAATTAAAAAAATATATTTATTAATTATTATGCAATTATTAATAATTAAATATAATTACTAATTACTAATTATATATTATTAATAAATATTTATTTATTAATTATGACATAATTATTAATTAATTATCATTATTAATTACTAATTATACATAATTAATAATTATAATTATCTAATTAAATAAATAAATAATTATATATAATTAAAAATATATTTATTAATTATTATGTAATTATTAATAATTAAATATAGTTGTTAATTACTAATTATACATCATTAATAAATTTATATTTATTAGTTATTATGTAATCATTAATTAATTATGTTTATTAATTACTAATTATATATAATTAATAATTATTTAATTATAGTAATCACAAATTATATATAATTAAAATATATTTAGTAATTAATATGTAATTATCAATTAATTATAGTAATTAATTACTAATTATACATAATTAATAATTAGATTTAATTATTAATTAAATGATAATTAATAAGTATATTTTTATTAATTATGTATAATTAGTAATTAATAACTATATTTAATTGATAATTACATAATAATTAATAAATATATATTGTAATTACATGTAATTATTGATTACTATAATTATATAATTATTAATTATATATAATTAATAATTAATAACTATAATTAATGATTATATAATAATTAATAAATATATATTCATTAGTCATGTATAATTAGTAATTAATAAGTATATTTAATTAGTATTTACATAAATATATTTTTTTAATTATATATGATTAGTGATTACTGTTATTATATAATTATTAATTTATATATTAATGACTAATGATATTATATATAAGCATAAAATTTATAATTAATATGTATATATAATTACGTAATTACTAATTAAATATGTAATTTCTATTACTGATTATTTTTTTAATTAATATAATTAGTAATAATTATATCTTTTTTTAATTATGATAAAACTAATACAATAAATAAAAATCGATTAAATATGTAAACTTAATTTTAAATAAGTATGTTATAATATGATATTAATCTTATATACAATAATAATTATTATAATTATAATTATAATTATAATTGTGAATATAAATATTATTTTTTTCATTAAGTATAGTTTTATGTTTATATAATAAATATATTTTAGTTGAACATGTAACAGATATCATCAACAGCATAAATGGAAGGCAGATTGAAGGAACTACAAAGTTAAATGTGCTCAGCCCAGATCACTCCTAGGATGGGTGACCTACTGGGAAGTGGATTGATTTGGGCAAAATAATGTGGTTTAAAGGTGTAATTAAGATGATTTGAAGAGTATTAAAGGTGATTAAATAAATTAATTTAGTAAAATTAATTTTTTTTTATTTTTAAATAATTTTAATTAATTTTTTTAAAAATATAAAATTAGAAAGGGACAAATCCGTTTCTAAATATAAAAACAGATTTAGAAACGGAATTAGAAACGAATTTATTTTGTCCCCTTCAAATATAAAAATCCGTTTCTAATTAGAAACGGATTTTGGTCCCTTTCTAAATTTGTTTCTATCCGTTTCTAAATTAGATACGACGATTTTAGAAACGGATAAAATCCATTTCTAAATCCGTTTCTAATCCGTTTAGAAACAGAAAAAAGGATTAGAAACGGATTTTGTCCGTTTCTAATCCGATTTTTTCTAGTAGTGTTAGTTAATATGTCATAGATCAGGAGACTGTTATTGTTAAGGCGTGACCACGTCTTATGATAAATGATCATCTAACCCATGTTTTAACTTAAAGAGTTATGAACCTTAAAACATACCTAGTATTATATAAATTATTTTTAATTGAGTAAATATCTTTATTGGTTTGGACGTCACAGGAATTGCTTGAAACAATTAAGGAACGTTTGGTCGGGTAGGAAATGAGGGTGAATAGAAATGGATGATTCTCATTTCTAGTGTTTGGTTGAATTAAATTAAAAGAAAAATGGAAATGGTATTCTCTGTCAAAAGGAATCACCCATTCCCTTATCCATAAAGAATGAACTTAAAAATCAACTCAAACATTTATTTTTTAATCATGTTAATAAAAATTGACATATAATGTTTATAATTCACAAATAAAACATATGAAATACTAAAAATATAGTTACCGTAATTTGTTGACGTAATAAATAATTAAAAAATCCAGTAAAAAAGTGTCATTATGTTTTTCATTATTCATCGAAACAAACAACTTATTAAAATTTACATTCTCTTTCCAATTTCACTTCATTCCGATTTCAATTATAACTTTAAAGTTTGAACCAAATGACTCTGAATACTTTATGACGAAAAAATGTCAAACATATTACTCGTTATATGTTTATTTTTGAAAAAAATATATTATATATAGACACATATAATTATTTTTCCATGAAATTTTCAACTTATTATTATTTTCTTTGAGGAATTCTACTTATTATTAATGTCATATATCTTCTATTTTTTAACAAATAAATGGCATATTATTCATATCTTCAATTGAAAGTATGGCACATATAAATTAATTTTATTTAGAATGATATTTATTTATAGTTCTTACAGTTCAAAATGTATAATATATACTAATAATAGTCATTACTCCACTTGTTCCATTTTAATTGATAACGTTATCATTTTAAAATATTATCTCTATTAAGTTAATTAAACATAAAATGATAATTTTATTCATCTTTACAATAATTATTCTGTATTCATAACATTAGGTTTATCTACAATTTTAAATCTAATTTAATAATAGTATAATTGAAAAATTAGCTGAAATTTACCAGCGAAGGTTGGTACAATTGGGAAAGGGCAAGGGGATCAAATGGATTAAGGGATCTGGGATAATACTGTAGGCAATATCTATAAAAAAAAATAGCTGAAATTTAATGCTCTTATCTTTTTTTTTTTTTTACTTCTTAAGAAAGCCAACTTTACAAATTAAATTAAATTGAAAGTAATTAAGTTTTCATTGAACCGTACTAGGCGTAATCAGTGACGGACACAGGAATTTTATATAGGGGCGTCCAATTTAAAAAAATTGTATTATTTTAATTAAATTTTTTTATGATTTATCTTAATTAAACTTTAAAAATAATATTAAAAATTTCTTTAAAATTATAAATTATTGATCAATACTTATATTTTTATAAGTGTGTTAGTAAATATAAAAAAAAGTATTGTTATAACATCATTGTATAATTGTATCATTACTAAAATACATAAAATATCATATTTTTAGTTATAAAAAAAATAAATTTATAGTTACAAATTTGTAATATTAATTTGTTTACTGTAGCATAACATCAAAACGCAGGCTAAAAAAATTTAGAAAATCAAAAAATGAATGTTTATCTTAAAATAATACAAAGTTAGATCTTAAAATATTAACTTCATGACTTAAGAAACTTAGATATTAGATAGTTGTCTCAATAGAGTTTTAAAGAAAACCTGTTTTTTTTTTCTACTTTTGTCTTGTTAAATATCAATTTACCACCTTAAAGGAATATTATTGGGTTAAAAACTTAGGAATATTATTGGGTTAAAAACTTTTAATTGTTGAGGAGGCTCATTGCCCCCCTTGGCACCAATGTAGGTCCGTCAATGAATGAAGTGTTAGTTTATTATTCTTGAAAACCTAATGGAAAAGTTGGAAACTTATAAATAAAGAGCTTAATTAGAGCATCCAAGAGTCAAATGGCTCCTTAGCCATTTGACTCCTTAATATATTATAAATAATATAATATTTTTTCAAAATTTGTGCATATTTTATTTTTTACTCCCGATTGAAATAAATAATTCATTTATTTACATTGAAAATCACATTTTTTTAGAATTTGAACAGTTGCTCCACAAGTTTGACAATTCACATCCACTCCTTATCTCAAATGACTAGCCAACACAATTTTTAAGACACAATTTAAAAAAAAACTACTATTCCACTCTCAGAAATTTAAAGAGTCAAATGGCTAAGGAGCCATTGACTATTGCGGATGCTCTTACAGATTACAACTACCCTTTGAATAATTATAGAGTACATCTAATGTGCCACAACAGAGTATATAACAAACCAATAATCTGTTGACAACTCATTATGACCCACTTTCTCACTTTCTTATTACAAAAACCAAGAAGATGAGAGAGAAACCCACCTTCTTATCACAAAAATTAAAAAATGAGGGAAAAACCCACATTCAAAACCACTGTTCATTTCAAAAGTATTTTTTTTATATTTTACTTTTTTAGTTATGTGTAGATCAAAATTAAAATTATCAAAATACTCATAATTAGTTTGTGATGTGCAATCTTTTTTCTTTTTCTTTTTTACTTTTGCTACGATTTTTTTTTGACGGTGCTTCTGCTATGTTGATGTTATTGGCATGTTTTAATTCATTCTTTTGTCTTTTTCTTTTTTACTAAAAATGGACCACAAATTAATCGATGGCCATATTTTATTTATTCAAGAGAAACAAACCTTTTAATTAATGTGATTTTTTTAATTGACTAGTTTAAAATGAGAAGTTACGTGAGTCTCATTTTTTTGGATGTGGAGTAATTTTATTCTTTAATCTATATATAAGTAAAAAAGAAAAATAAAAAAATACCTTTAAGTTTTGAATGTGAGTTTCTCTCTCATTTTTTGGTTTTTGTGATATGAAAGTGAATTTCTCTCTCATCTTCTTTATTTTTGGAATAAGAAAGTGAAAAGATGGATCATGATAAGTCGTCAATAAATTATTGGTTTGTTATATGGCACATTAAATGTACTCTATAATTATTCCCTTCGTTTAAATAATCTCATGTTTAATGCAAGCACATAAACTATTGCTTTATTAAAAAAAA
>CANYLF011261949.1:0-10634 GCA_948193215.1 Bocquillonia castaneifolia
ATGATGGTGAGCTTGTGTTGTGACCTAGGAGGATAAGATGATTTGAGTCAGCATCTCACTGGCCCATACTCTCTTGTTATTCTGTTTTTGCCTGTGAATTGAACATTTCATGCTAGTTTGGATTCAGTTTCAGGTTTTCAACTTTTTTTTATTCAGCTAGTTTGGATTCAGTTTCAGGTTTTCAACTTTTTTTTATTCAGCTTCATGCTTTTGTTTCTAAAGCTTCAGAATCTCAAATGAAATGTTATCCACTGAGCTTCACTTATGTGAGTATTTTTGTAAGTTATAATAAATCATATATAGTTTGTACTTTTCAGGTCTGAAATAATGGGAAATAGTAAGTTAACATTGTAAGTCATTGATAATCAACTCGGATACAGCATTTCCTTTCAATAGAACTGTGTTCTGCATTATGTTCACATGCTACTTGACAATGTCAAATGTTTAGTGGTACACTTATCCTGCATTTTTGTAGAGCCTTAGAGGACTTGCATATAGACTAATTTATGCACTTGTTAGTTTAGTATATATACTGTTCATTAGTTGAATAAGTATTTTTCTTTTTGTATCATTCTATTTTTTTTGCTATTGCTGTTTTCATGGATTCTGCTACTTCTTTTTGTCGCATCTGCCGCTGTTTTTTGCTGCTGTTTTTTGCTGTTGATCCTTCTGTTTTTCACTACTGTTCCTGTTGTTTTCATTGTTCTTCCTGCTGTTTTTCTCTTTCTGCAAAATTCTGTGAGTTGCATTTGATGAATGTATTAGGCTAATTTGCTGTGCATCAAGTCTAGTCAAGTTCTGAAATCATGCCATTTTATTTTTTGTGACATTGCAATAGCTTGCAGTGTATTGTTGCAATGTATTAGATTTTAATGACTTTAATGGTTCATTAAGTGGATTGCTAAATCTCAAGATCAATGACTCTTATTTTAATTATTTATAAAGTTAGAAGTGAATGGATTAATTATTTATAAAGTTAGAAGTGAATGGATTATCCGAAATATTGTTTTATTCCGGTATTGTATTGATTATCCATTTTATCCAAATATCCAAACCATATTAAACCGCAATTTCGGAACAAAACGGAGCGGATAATTTTTAATCCAGTTCCGGTTCTGGATACAATATTTTAAAATATCCGTAGTTCGGTTCGGTTCCGGATAATTTCAGTTATTCGGATTGAACCGAACCATGCTCAGCCCTAGCTGATAGTACTTTATTTAATTGATGAATTAAGGTGAAAAAAAACCAGAAATAGAGTTTTAAATAAGTTAATTATAGAATAGGACTTTCTTATGACTTTCTCAAACTGGGACTTTTGGATTGAGGATGCTAGAATTGTAAGTAGTATCTTCCAGTTTACTGTCGCGTTTATCACTCTGCATCTGACAATTTAGCTTTTTTATTTATTTTTTTGGTTCTTAGTTTTTTCGTTTGACAAGCATGTGCCTGTTTATGTGTTTAAAATATGTATTTTGATTATTTTTCTAATAATACTTTAGTTTATATTAGGTTATACACTGATTTAAATTAGTTAATCCTTGTGATGTAGGAGTTTTCTAATTCCGAAGAGTATTATAAATTATCTGGAGATGAGGTACATGGTAATTGCCTTCATTTGAGTTTGATGTGCAAATGCATCTTGCATGGGGAACTGCCTATAAAAGATCATTTTGTTAAATGCATTGAATTCTTCTGCTGTGTGTGAAAACGAAACAAAAGAAATGAGAGAAAAATGAAGTACCAATGAGTGATTAGCTGATTGCATTATGGATGATCAGTTAGATGCTGTAGTCTAATTAAAATATTCTTGGTTACTAATTCAAATTTCTTTTCATTTTATTATAGAAGTAGAGATATCTCGTGCTTGAGTCCTATATTTCTGTGCCTTGTGGTGCTTTAATAATCACATAAGCAATCATTGCAGGGTTCTCTTGACACAGACAACAATGATGATGGAGAAAATGAAAGTCAAAGCAAAGGCTCAGAACTTGATCGAAGTGAAGGCTCAGAAACTGGTCAAGCAGCTGAAGAAAGTGATTCATCCGAGGATGAGGTACATTGCCCCTTCTCCTCCCTCCCTTAAAAAAATATTTAGGTATTTTCTGCCTAATAATTCAGTTACATGGTCCTCTGCTTATTTTGTTTATGAATAATGTTTATAAGGTGGCACCTCGAAATACAATAGGTGATGTTCCCTTAAAGTGGTATGAGGATGAAAAGCATATAGGATATGACATTGCTGGCAAGAAGATAACAAAGAAAGAAAGACAAGATAAACTCGAGTCATTTCTTGCATGTGTTGATGACTCAGAAAATTGGTGAGTAGTGTAGATGTACTATTTTCATAACTCATGATTTTCGGTCATCTCAAAACTGAATGACCCTGTCATCCTTCTCCTAGTCTAGAGCCTCTTCCATTTCTCTAGAAGTTATTTTTTATTTGTTGGAGCATGACTAGATCAAATGTTGCATGCTGCAAAAACACACAAAATGCATTTCTTTGGCACAAGTATAGCAAATGGATAGGGCTCAACTGTTCTTTTTTTTTTTCTTTTATGTTTTATCGACTTCTATTTTAGTTTTGATTTTACTTATAATGTAGCACAATTTTCTTTCATGAAATTATAGATGCATGGAACAACTTCAACTGCTTGTGTTGATATTTAAAAGTATTCTCTTACATTTTGTATTGGTGATTTCATTTAGGCGCAAAATTTATGATGAATACAATGATGAGGAAGTCGAGCTAACAAAAGAAGTAATCAAAGTTATTCGTAGATTGGTCAAAGGAAAGGCTCCTCATCTTGACTTTGATCCATATCCGGTCTGTAGTTCTCATTCATTCTCCTTTCACTGCTTGTAATGCATTTTTGTACAAAGAGTGTTTATTGTTTTTTTGCTCAATTTTTAAAGTTCTTTACTTGTTCAGACTTATAGTGATTGGTTTAAATGGGACTCTAAGCATCCACTGTCAAATGCTCCAGAACCCAAGAGGCGATTTACTCCCTCAAAATGGGAAGCTAAAATGGTAAGTCATTTCTTTTCATTTTATTTCTTGATTGTGGAGGTGTTAAAAAAAAGTGTGTTTTTCATAGCTTTTATTGGGAATGGCATTGTTTGTGAATCAGTAATTTTTATGACTTGCGCTTGGAGTTTGTTAATGTAGATTCTAATGTGGTGCTATGCTTTGTTTGCTTTGTTTTCAATTTTGAATCTATAGGTTGTCAAGTATGTTAGGGCAATTCGCAAAGGTTTATTAAAGTTTGACAAGCCAAAAGAAGAAGAATCGCGTTTCCACCTGTTATGGGGGGATGATTCTGGTTCAGCAGAAAAGACTGGGTATTTATCTTACATACCTGCACCAAAGCCAAAATTGCCAGGTGCAAATATAGCTCACTCTTCTGTTTTTGTTATTTCACAATTGGCCATGTACAACATCTTAAAGTGAATTGCATTTCAGGCCATGAGGAGTCGTATAATCCTTCACTGGAATACA
Source organism: Bocquillonia castaneifolia (assembly GCA_948193215.1). Lineage (NCBI taxonomy): Eukaryota > Viridiplantae > Streptophyta > Magnoliopsida > Malpighiales > Euphorbiaceae > Bocquillonia > Bocquillonia castaneifolia. The sequence continues at coordinate 3,500 of CANYLF011261949.1, forward strand.
TACCAACACAAGAGGAGATTAACTCTTATCAACTTATGGATGAGGAAGACCGACCTAAATTTATACCTAAACGGTGACTTTTGGTCAATAGTTTTATTCTGTTTTCGGTTCTTATTTTATTGTTGAATATCACATCTTACAACGATGCAACCTGGTTAGGTTTACATCTTTAAGAGGTATCCCAGCATATGAGAATGCTATGAATGAATCTTTTGAGCGTTGTTTGGATCTATACTTGTGCCCTAGAGTGGGTAAGAAACGGGTATGTTTTGACACATTCTAAACTGTTATATGAATGCTTCATTTAGTTTATGATGACTTAATTTTGAGATTTTTTTATTTGATCCTCTGTGCTTAACTTCTTACGATCTAATAAATGCATATCCATTTCATATTTCAGATTAATATTGATCCTGAATCTTTGAAACCTAAGCTTCCAAGTAGAAAAGACCTTAAGCCTTACCCGGCAACTTGCTATATTGAGTACAAAGGTCATGCGGGTGCAGTCATGTCAGTTTCTACTGAAGCTTCAGGACAGTGGATTGCATCAGGTTTGGATGTTCATCTTTCATTGGCAGCATTTTTAATCAAACATTCAATGTCTCTGGATGTGCATCTGATAATATCATACTCTATCAAGGTTCTTCTGATGGATCTGTGCGCGTTTGGGAGGTTGAGACTGGTAGATGTCTTAGAATCTGGGAGTTTGGTGAAACTGTCCAGTGTGTAGCATGGAATCCTTTGCACGAACTTCCAATCTTAGCAATTGCTGTGTAAGATGATTGCAACTTTCAGCAAGTTCAAATTCTCTTTTTCTTAACCTTCTCTAGTATGCGTTTCCCATGTTCATGCATGTAATTTTGACAAAGATCAATTGTGCAGGGGACCAGATGTAATTCTTTTGAATACTGGATTAGGGAACGGAGAAGTGCATAAAAAAGTGAAGGAACTTCTTCATGTTGGTACCCCTCCAGCTCATGATGATTCTGGTCAGTATAAAATAGCATATGTTTCAGCAACTGATGGAAAATTTATATCTTTTGATTTTCACACAATATACTATATGTTTGTGTAGGTAACAAAATCTCCGGTTTGAGCTGGCTTCAAGATGAAAATCATGGAGGAATTATGATAAGGCATTATAGGGTAATTTTCTCTTCTTGACCAACTCATATTCATTGTAACTTTTCTGCTCATGGAAATAAGAGGTTCTCTTGTGAAATCAACTTATTCTATTTTAACACTTGGAATCTTGCAGACTGTGTCTTCAGTGGAATGGCATCGCAAGGGAGACTATTTCTGTTCTTTGATGCCAGCTGATATCCTTTGTTTTCTCCTACTTAATTATACCACATTTAAAAAAAAAAAAAGTCTATTTGTACAAAATCCATTGATGTTGCAATTTCCTTCTATTAGTCCTTTCATCTACATACTACATGCATATATGGCTCTTGTTTTGCTTTCTCTTTCTCTGTATATATTTTAATGACAGTAAAAGTGATGGATGTTTTATGTGATGGTTCCATGGCTTCTTTAGTGCTCTAAATTGATAAATGTGCCTTTTCTTGTCAAAACAGGGATTTTATGTTACCAAAGATAAGTTTTACGTGCATGATCCCCTAGATAGATCTGAGGAAGAAAAAGATCTTAGGGTCTTGGCTTAAAATTTCATGCCCTAGAAAAGCAGGTTGGCTTTGGGGAGTTTATTCTTTTAGTAAATATCAGTGATCCAAGTCGATATTATTCGTAGGAGTCTAGGACAAGGACTATTGCTTATCAAATGTAGTGGTGTTTCTTTTTCATCTGGCTAGACATAGGGCTAAAATGATTTCCTCTGAAGTGTCATAAACACAAAAGGGAAAATCTGTGAGATTGCTCAAGTAATCGATGCCTATAATGCAGTATTTAGCAATATTCATTTAGAGCTAGCACCCAATGATTATGCTATATATATTGAAACATCTATTGCCTACATGCAAATCTTCACATATGGAGTCAGTTTCATGTTCTCAAGTTCTAGGCGTGCTTTATTAATTGCATGGCCATCTTGAATTGATTGACTGGTCATTTTTCTTGCATATTTGTGTACTGGATTCTACCCAAGTGTAGACCTTTATTGTGATTCCTTCACTTATTACTTACGTGAATCAAGAGCAGTTCTGATACACCAACTCTCTAAAAAGCTCACACAGAGACTTCCGTTTAAACTGCATGGGCTTCCGGTAGCATCAGTTTTTCATCCTACTCGTTCAGTTATCTTTGTTGCAACAAAGAAGAATATTCGTGCTTTTGATTTATTGAAACAAAAGCTGATTAAGAAGCTTGAGACTGGACTTCGTGATGTTTCCTCCATTGCAGTTCATCCTGCTGGTATTTCTCCTGCTCCCATATTTTAATTTTTCCTATTGTATTTCTTTTTGTTTTTATTTTTTTGACTTGTCATATATCTGAGATGAGCCTTTAATGCAGGTGATAACATAATTGTTGGAAGCAGGGAGGGAAAATTATGTTGGTTTGATATGGACCTTTCATCTAAGCCTTACAAAGTTCTCAAGTATGTTCAATATTTCTTTTACCTCACATGGAAGTATGAGTATTAGCTTTCCATCACTATATTAGGGCCACTATTCTTTGCACAATCGGCCATATTAGATTATCTTGTTTAAGTAATTGAATGTTGGATAAATATTTTATGATAACAGATGAAAGAAAAATTTACAAAACATTGAAGGATGTATGCAATATAATCTTGTGCATGTGCTGTTCAATGATTTTGTGGTTTTCGATATGGTGATTATTTTTACCTGATGCCAGTTTTCTCATTATTCTTCCTATAATGATTTTGAAACTTGTCAGGTGTCATCCGAAAGATGTAACAAATGTAGCATTCCATCGTTCATACCCATTATTTGCATCAAGCTCTGATGATTGCACGGCATATGTTTTTCATGGCATGGTTTACTCTGATCTTAATCAGAATCCTCTTATTGTTCCACTGGAAATTCTTCGTGGACATTCAAGTTCAGATGGAAGAGGTGAGTTTTTATTGCAAGTTTTGTGCTTTGCTTACATGCTCCATCCAATTTTCGGGAATAAGATTGGTGTTTGAGTAGAACTTTGCTTGAGATGGTTGCTTTTAGCAAATCTGTTGACCTTCGGTTCTACTTAATTTTAAAGATAGGAGGTTCAAAAATAGAACTGGGTGGTTGTAGATGAGAATTAGTTTTTGGCAGAAGCACTATCATGAGACTAGTTGATACCTGGTCATAAGCATCGAGCCACAGCCACCTGCACACACCATTTATGAGCCTATGATAATTAAATTCATTGGTGAGGGATCACTTGAAAACTAGAAACACTTTGTTTGGTAATATACTGTATTTATTATTTGTGTTCCCCGACAGCAGACCCTGTTTGTTTAGTGTCAACCATAACTGGACCTTGTAGTCCGATGTACATCTTCTTCTTTGGTATCTTGTTTCAGTCTTGGTTTTCAATTTAGTATTGGAGAATATGTGCTGCCATCTTTTCATCACGTTTCATTAATCCGAGTGTGTACTTTATGCGTATGCTTACAAGGAAATTGATGGTGTCAATTCTTTTCCATTGCAGGAATACTGGATTGTAAATTTCATCCACGGCAACCCTGGCTGTTCACCGCTGGTGCTGATTCATTGATCAAACTCTGTTGTCATTAGGATTGACAAAAAAAAGAAAAAATTACTTCACTGGTTTGAAAAATTGCAATATCATCTGAGTGGTTGAAAAGATTAGAGAGATTTATGTAACATATAAAGATTTTTCAGAGACTCAAATATTGTAAAAAAAAGAGTTAAAGCATTAGATACTTTAGGTCCTGGTATTGAGGTTCTGGCATTGATGATGTGTGCCTTGTACTAGACATAGATGTACAGGCCTCAATAATTTTTGACAAGAAGATTAACCGGTTCTCCAATATTTTTTATTTATTAATTTACAAGCTTATTGTTATTTATTATTTTGATTTTGCTACTTTGAAGTTTTCTATTTGAGTTTGTTTGAGATTTGCGTTTGGGGTAAAGTTTTTTAAAAATTATTTATTTGATTTTTAAAATTTTCTTTGTAAATCTTTCTGGCAATTGGTGCTTCCCCAGAAATATAAAATTCTGGTTTGGAGTGCAGCTAGAGAATGTATCCCTGTGAAGGTAAATCTGGTTCATAAGCATATTTTGAGTGATGCAATGTGCCCAGGATGTGGTAAAGAGGAAGAGTCCACTGTTCATGTCTTTACACAGTGTGAAACTGCAGTATTTTGTTGGGCGAAGTTGGGTATCAATTGGGGTAATCGAATATTCCAGAATTTTATGGAATGGGTGTATTGGGTGTATGAAAATATACCCTGCGATCAGTTTAGAATTGTTGCTGTTTGTTATTCAATTTGGTACAACAGAAATTCAGGATCTGGAGGAATAGTTCGATGACTACTGAAGTTCTTCTGTCGCATGCACTTCAGATGCTGGATCCGTGGCAATAAGCCCAAGTCTGTCTGCAGACTCCTAATGCAAATAGGACGGTGAAGGTGACATGGGCTCCTCCACATGCTAATTTTTTGAAGGCTAATGTTGATGCATCAACTTTTCAAAGAACGAGGAGGACGGGAACAACTTGAGTTATTTGAGATCATAATGGGAAGTTTGTGGCTGCTGCATGTAATCAGGTTGGTGGTGTTCATGATTCTCATGTGGCTGAATCGTTGGCCATTCGGCCGGTGCTAAGTTGGCTTAAAAATCAGAATTTAGATAATGCGTGTGTTGAGTGAGATGCTTCAAATGTTGTATGTGCTATTAACAGTAATTTGGTGTTTGACTTTTATTTTGGGACGATTATGGTTGATATCTGTTTGCTCAAAAAGAACTTTAGGAATTTATCCTTTGCTTATGTTAGTAGATCTGCGAATCAAGTGGCTCATAGTCTTACTAAAGCCTTTGATTCTATGTCAAGTCCTTGTTTTTGGAGTGAGATCCCTCCTCCAATTATCTTAGAAGTGTAGCCTTTGATTCTCTTTGTTAATGAAGTTGTGTTCCTTTCACAAAAAAAAAAAAGAAAGCAATCCATTTACCTTTTTTTCCCCCTTCCAACAGCAATTTATAAAATTGGAAAGTTTTTAAAAAATACTTTTGGAAAAGTATTTTGGCAATTGCAATGCCAAATGTGGATCTAACGGTCTCTTTGTTAATGAAGTTGTGTTCCTTTCACAAAAAAAAAAAAAAAAAAAAGCAATCCATTTACCTTTTTTTTTCCCCTTCCAACAGCAATTTATAAAATTGGAAAGTTTTTAAAAAATACTTTTGGAAAAGTATTTTGGCAACTGCAATGCCAAATGTGGATCTAACGGTCTAAGCATTGTTCTAGGCAATGGTTCGCATGTCTTACCAATGAAACTAGTTACAAAAATAAATCTTCCAAGGATGCATATGCTGCTGATTTTGTTGAAGCAACTAGATGCAAAAATGAAGGCAAAAGGTGCAAAAGATCCCTTCACCTTTTTCCATGAGCGTTTTAAGTTTTTAAACTTTTTTTTTACTTAAATAAACATCTTAACGTCACAAATTATAGGTCATTTAAGCACTCCCGTTAACTCCGTCAGTTGACAACATTAATGGGATTTGTAAAGTTCAAAAAAAACCTCTAAACTTTTTAACGAGGTGAGTTTAAACTCTTTAAAAATAATTTTTATCAATAAACTCAAAATTTTATAAAATATAATTTCACTTATTTTTTATTAATAAATTTGACTTTCGGCAATTCACCATTAATAATTTAATTTTTATATAAAATATAAAAATGTATTCAAATATCATATGTAATTAATGATCATTTTATTTCTATCATAATTGATATTTGTTATATTTTTTTCCCAAAAAACTTGTAATGTTTTACAATTTCACTAAAATTAACAAAACCAATGAGGACTTGTATTTTCACTTTTGCATTTTAGTATTAGAATACAAAAAAAAATCAACTCATTGAAATTTATAATTTTATTGGCTTAATTACACTCACGGTCCTTGAATTTTGTCTTTTGCAACGTTATGGTCTTTCAACTTTAATTTGTAACAAGAAACCCCAGAACTTTAATTTTTATAATACAAAACCCTATCTAATTACTATCCAATTTTTATATTCTTATAATAAATTCATTTTAAATAATTTTGAAATGAAATTTTTTATACGAGTCAAGAAAAATACAATATAATTTATAAAAAAATAAAAAATTATTTTGACCTTGAAATTATTTTTTTTTTCTATTTTTAATTGAATAAAATTAAAAAATTCGTAGAAAATAGAGAAAATTTCCCAATGGTCCCAATTTCGGTGAGAGATTATGATACAATATTCTCAATTTATTAAAATAGAAGATGATAAAGGTTGGTTAACAAGTGAATGAATACTAACAGTAGGGACTTTTGTGTTCCTAAATACAAATAGAAATATTTATCCACTTTTGTTAATCAAATTTTACCATATTATATTTTAATAAATTGAGAATATTGCATCATCAACTCTCACTAAATTTTGGACCATTTGAGTATTTTCTCTATTTTCTATGAATGTTTCAATTTTATTCAATTGCAAATAGAAAAAAAATTTCATGATCAAAATATTTTTTATTTTTTTGTAAATTAAATTGTATTTTTTTTACTCGTTTAAAAATTTTCATATCAAAATTCATTAAAATGAATTTTTTTATAAGGAGATAAACATCGGATTATAATGAGAGAGGGTTTTGTGTTACAAAAATTAAAGTTCTGTGGGTTTCTTGCTACAAACCAAAGTTGAAGGATCATAATGTGACAACGAAAAAATTAAAGGACTGTGAGTGTAATTAAGAAAATTTTACTTATTTTCATAAATCATTAATGAAGGTATACTAGAAAATTAATTTAAGTTGAAATATATCAAATTTTTTGGGACACTAAAATAGAATGAAACCTATTAAGTTTTTTTTTTTGGAATGGATAAAGTAATTAACTTACTATTTTTTTATTATATTTATAAATATAATAAGAATATTGAAATAAATATTTTTAAGAATATATTTTTTGTATTATTTAAAAATAATATTAATTTAAAATTAAATATACGTGCACTTGTT
>CANYLF011262410.1:0-10334 GCA_948193215.1 Bocquillonia castaneifolia
TGGAATTTATAATCCTTTCAAACTAAAATAATATACAATGATGATTTATAAATTAATAATTTTTATTATTTATGAAAACATTATGTCACCAACTCTTTTCCATTTATATAACTTAATAATTTTATTATTTGATTATCAATATGAAATATTATATACCCTATATAGAAATATCAATTTTATTGAATTACACTCTTTACAAATCTTGTATCTAAAGTGCTTTATTCTTTTTCTCTTTTTTTTTTTACTTTATATTTCAAATTATAATATTGTTAGATATCATAAGAATTATTACTCTCTCCGTATCAAAAGGATAGACGGTTTTAAAGATTTATTTATCCTAAATTATGGATTTAATGTATTGAACATACTCTCATTGTATCTCTCAGGCCACTTTTATTTTTCAACAATGGAATAGGTCTTTTCCTTATTCCGCTATGGATGTTTATAGATGTTTTAGTGACATTTTTGGATCTTTTTAAGTTGTATTTTCTTTATTTCTTTTTTGGAGATGTAGCCTTTAGTGTGAGAAACCTCCAATTAAGAAATTTCCACGTCTTGTGGATTTAATAAAGTCCTCATTTATAAAAAAAAAAAAATCAACTCATCAAATAAGGATAATTGTGACATTTCATTTATTAACTATTCTATTTACTTAACTAAATCACTTTTTTCTTAATTCTCATGTTTGTTCAAAAGTGCTCATCTTTATTTAACAGATGGAATATATTATTTGGTTTGAAATATTGAGAAATGTATAAGTGAGAAATTCTTTTTTTTTCTTTGACAAAAGAGAATTTTTATTTATAATTTTATTAATATATTAATCATATAAACTGTTAAATATAATATAATGTTATTTTTATGTGGATATTTTATAAATTAAATATCGCTATCAATTTCTTTTTTCACGGATGATATTAAGTTATTTTAAAGAGATTCTATTGCATTTTAAAAAAAAATAAAATTAGAGGATGAGAAAAGTGCGGGGTTAAAAGTTTTTATGAACTATTTTATATAACATAGGTAAAGCTCATTTTAAGTCACAAACTTTTATTCTTTTATTCAGTTAGTTCTTTTACTTCTTGTTTAAGAAATGTTTAAGTTATTATTTTTGATAGCACTTAATTCTTGACGTAATTATTATAAATTTTTTTATATTTATATTGATGTCAATTATTATATTTTCTTATATTAATATTAATTTTATAAAATTCAGATAAATCACTTCAAAATAATATGTTAAATAAAGACAAAATAACTTTGAAAATGAGTAAAAGATGCTATCGAAAATAATAAATAGTGATTATTTACACAACAAATAAAGTAAAACAATTAAAAAAATATAAAAGTGCAGGGAGTTAAATGATGGATTTTTCCTATAATATATAGTCACCACATACACCCAAGACAAGTCAGTTGAGTTGTGTGTATATAGTAGATCTGAACCAATTCCATATGGGCTAAATCAAATATGTTATGATGGAATATCAATCATGCATGCATTTTGTGGGCCCGCCAGAGTATTTTACAGCTTAAAAGGTTAATCAGATAATTAGTACGTCATTATTAATTGACATCAATTATGTGTGCATGCCATCTGTTCGACACAAGAAATGAAAATACTGCCAAATTATGAGTGTTATTTTTTTATTCCTATCTTAATTTTCAGTCCATCTAAGGCCAGGTCAAATACGCCTTTTCCTTCCATTTGTGCAAGTCAATACCTTGTTTCCATCTAGAAACCATTTTTTACTCTCAAAACAAACATTCAAACATGACATGCCTTCCATTGCTGAAAATATACTAATGCTTTTGCTTACAAGAAGGAAAACTAATCACTGTACATGTAGCCAAGCACAAAGTGTGTGATCTCAATTGTTTACTGTCACCTTGAATTGTTTATGAACTTTTTTTATTGCTAATCAGAGAAGAACCCTTCAGGTTTTCTCTTGAAAAGTCTGAAAAATGAATCCTATCAAGCTTGAAAGTGAATCAAATTTTGATCTTTCCACCTTATCTGAAACCTTGTCCACAGCTACAGAGGAGGAGGAGTCTCGGAATCTGGATTTCAAGATCAAGGGTGCAGCAGAGCCTAAGAGGAAAGTAAAGAAGTTGAGATCAATCAGGCTTGTAAAATTACCAAGCTTGAGGCTCACCACTCAACCAAGACAAATTCAATCAGATTATCTATCTATCTTGTCCAGTGATGAAGCAAGTTTGCTGCAGCTAACTCAAGTAGAAATGCCAGAAGCATCGCCAAATTATATGAAGACCACCACTTCTTCTGATGCAAAGAAGGAGAGTTTGCAGGTAAGATATTAAAAATATGAATCTGGTTTTGTAAATTCAGCAATAAAAATCTTTTAAAAGGAAAGGTTCTAAACCATATATTTTATTACCTATGCAGAAATCAGCGAGAACTTTGATTAGGCGATCTAGTTTTAAGTCTGCAAAGAGCTTGGCAAGGCTGCCTAGTACAAAATTCAGAAGATCTTTGATGAGGAAGTCGTCTGGAGAAGCTGACATGAAAAAGAAACTGAAGAAGGCCAAAACAATCAAACTCGGGAAGCGCTTTTCCATTGTTTTACGTGATGATGCAGATGCAACACCTAATCATTTGAAGGCAGCTGGCTACGCTGATGGGGAGAATACTCGTTCTCAGGCAAGTTGCTATGATTCTAAATCTAATCAGAGTTGCAATGATGTTAATAAGCGAAGTTATAATTTGAATATGGATAAGAAATCTGCTAGAGTCATAACAAGAACACGTTCATTAAGACCTCCAAGAATCTTAACAAGAACGGCTAGTTTAAGAACCAAAAGGCCTTCCATGAAGACATCCTCTCAAATGCTCAACTCAACTGTACATCAAGCCACTTGTTCTTCTGCTCTCAAGGAGTCCAAGATTGCAGATCATCTGGAGCTTCAACCAGGAGGAAGCGCGTCTGAAGGAGTTTCAGTCGAGAAGGTTTGCCCGTATAGTTATTGTTCGCTTCATGGACATAAGCACTCGAATGTACCTCCATTGAAACGCTTTGTATCAATGAGGCGACGAATGTTGAAGACCCAGAAGAGTATAAAATTGGAAGGCCAATCCTTTCGCCGAGCAAAGCAATCTAGTAACACAAAGAAGGGAAATAGGAGAAGTGAAATGGCCAGTCAGAGAGATGTTCCAGTTCTAGAAACGGCCCAAAAGAGCAGATCAGTCACTAAAAATAGAAAAGTAGCTGGACCAGAAGCTGATTTAAATGGAGAACGCAGAAATGATATAGACGGTGAAGATACCATCCATTCTGAAAGAGTCGAAGAGAATATGATTGGTGAAAGATCACATCCTCATCTGTGTTCAAAAGAGAAACAAGAGGGCAATCTTCCAACAATGGAAGAGAGTGCTGCTTCGTTGCGTCTGATGGAGACAGAAACAACTGAAGAATGTTGTACAGATGAAAAGGAAGAAGGAATCATGGAATCCAACTCCAAAAATTGTGTTCTTACTCTTGATCAACCTGAGAATGTTGATTTCAGCTTAAAAAATATCCAAACTCCCGGGCAGTGTGATATGATGTGCACTGAAGAAAGTGACTGCATCCACCATGAGGAAATTCCAGTGGGTGGAGTTCATAAAGAAGTCAATGGAGATGGAATTTTGAGTTTGAACTTGGACATGCTCAAAGGCGATTCCGAACTGAACAATTCCCAGGCTGATCCTTCAACAAGGGTGGATGAGTTATTCAATAAACCCAGAATTCAAACCCCGAATGAATTTGTGGAATCAGAAGCAATCACTGGGATGGATTCTTCTGCTCCCACTCGTGAATTACTGGAAGAACAAACTGTGGAGAAAGAAGAAAGCACTGAAGATTCTTCTGCAGATTCTGAGTCTGATTCCAACACTGATGTAATAGACAAAACTGGACCAGAAAAGCCAAAGAACACGAACTTGTGGAACCTGATATATCAGCATATGGTATCAGGTATTGCTGAAGGAGATGAAATACAATCTCTCAATAAAATGAAGGAAGAACAAGGAGATGATGCGAATGTTTTGTCTGGAAGGATCGAAACTGGAACTTGTACAGATGCTTCGGAAGTAGGTCAGAACATGGGTGTGAAGGATCATGACAGAGGCAGCACAAAGATGCAGCTCTACGAGCGCAACACCATAAGGTTGGTACAGGAAGCATTTGATAAAATTCTCTCAGAAATCCCAGACCACATGTGTGATGATCAGTCAATTGATAATGATACCATATCAGAAAATAATCATGGCAATGGTAGGGAAATAAGCATCTCAACTTCCTTTGATTCAGGAAAAGAGGGAACAGTACAAGATCAGGTAGAAATGAATTTCACGGGGGATAAAATAAATGGGCCAGAAGGACAGAATGCAGAAGCAAAAACGGGAAGTATATCTACCCAGCAGACACCCAAGAGTTGGAGTAACCTCAAAAAAGTACTTATCCTCAGGAGATTTGTTAAAGCGTTGGAAAAGGTGAGGAACATCAATCCACAGAAGCCACGGCATCTACCTTTACAGCCTGAGGCTGAAGCAGAAAAAATTCATCTCCGCCATCAGACAACGGGAGAAAAGAAAAATTCTGAGGAATGGATGCTTGATCATGCACTTCAACAAGTTCTTTCAACACTAGCCCCAGCTCAGAAAAGAAAAGTAGCTATGCTTGTCCAAGCATTTGAAACAGTTGGCCCATTGCCAGAAAGCAATATGAGTCCAAGCTCTGATATAGCTGCTTCCTTGCATACAACTCCGGTTCAAACTTGTTCTGCTTCCACATATCAAAGGGATTCTGAAACAGGGAAGGCAAAGAATTTTGGAATCTCTCTTCGCCAAACATGCAGTGAGATGCAATCCAAAGAGAACCCAGACCAGGTCTGTAATTCCTTCATGGCAGAAAAGCACATTCCAGATTCCTTTCGGGAGTTCAAAGAGACAAGTTCAGAATCTGGCAGAGTCAGCAAAGCACTTAATAATTTGGCTTCAGAAACAGCTGCTGCAGGCTTGAAGGCAGATTTTGAAGCTCCTTGCCTTGCTAATGAGAATTATATTTCCATTGTCAACAATAGTCAACCAGAGTCCTCTGAGAACCATTTACTGAGTCTTGGAGAACACAGTTTATGTGATCAGCCTTCCCCAAAGTCAGCTGATTTTGCAAGAACTTCACATGATGGACTTCTGATGAATAGAGAAGGTCTGAAAGAAGTATGTTTTCTTTCTTCTTCAGAAGCTCAGGATTCTGCATTCAGGCTCAATTGTCAAAAGTTGCCATCAAAAAATCAAATCAATGCAACTGCTGAGAAATCAGATGAATTTAAAAGCCAAAGCCTGGAGAGATTAGAAGGATCAATTGCCGATAGCAATGTTGTTACTTCAGTTCCTGTCTCTGAAATGGCTGAAGAATCATCCAAAGCCACAGAAGTAAAAACTGTGCTTCAAAACAAATTCCTAGTGTTAAATATGCAAGATGAATCCAAGTTCAGTTCTGCTGATTTAGTACAAGAAAAGCCAAAAAATATGAGGATGTGGTACTTGATATATAAGCATATGGTATCAGGAACTGAAAAAGAACTTAATGAGGCAACACCTGAAGAAGAACAAAGGGATGACACCAGCACATCAAATGGAAAGCAGAATGAAATTTCTAATCGAGGATTTCCGGTAACTAGTCAGGATATTGATATGGAGAATCACAGCATGGACAATCAAAAGATTGAACTCCAGCAGATAGAAGCCATAAGGATGGTTGAAGAAGCAATTGATGAAATCTCACTTCCAGATAGTCAACATGACTCACCTGATGATCAATTAATCACCAAAGGTATAATTTCAGACCAGGAGCACCTTGAAAGGCAACCTGATCGAGGAGACTTGTGCATCTCAAGTTCCATTTATTGTACCAAAAAGAGCCGAGGAGAATCCAACAATAACAGAGTGGAGCAGAGGACACCAGATTCAGAAGAACCATACCAGAGTTCTAACAAAGAAAAACCAGAACTCAACCAGGACAATAAACCTAAACTGTCAACACAGAAGAGCTGGAGCAATGTGAAAAAATTGATTCTTCTAAGGAAATTTGTTAAGGCAATGGAAAAGGTAAAAACCTTCAATCCACAAGAACCAAGATTTTTGCCTTTTGACCCTGAGAACGAGCCAGAAAAGGTCCATCTGAGGCATCAAGGAATGGCAGATAGGAAAAATGCAGATGAATGGATGCTCGATTATGCACTTCAACAGGTTGTTGCTAAACTAACTCCAGCAAGGAAAAGAAAAGTGGAGCTGCTAGTAGAAGCATTCGAAACAGTCATGCCGACTATGGAAAGTTCAAAGTACTCAAATGCATGATACAGCAATGTACTGAATACAGAATCCAACAAGTTTGAGTATAGTTTGTGAGTAAAATAATCAATCTGTTACTCTATTCATATTTTACCTGGATATCTATCTTATCAGTAAGCTGATATATTCTCTGTTAAACAAATGTTGCGGTTTAGTTTTTTTTTTTTTTAAATGTTGCGGGTGAGACAACAAGGCACAAGGAGCTATTGTTCGATGTTCATAGCCAAAAGATCCTACAGCATGATTCAAAAACATAAAAGGATCCATCATATCTGAATATAAATCAAGCAGATACAAGCAAGTCAATTTTTCAATCGATCTTGTGCAAGTGCAAAGACAGAAAAACAATTTAGTAGCTTTTTGTATATTCTCTAAGTATTTATGTAAAGAACCATTTTAAGTTCTACCATATGTCTTTATATATACTTAGAGTTGCATCCTGCTGAGCACATTACATTTGACATTCATTTTCCTTACCTCTAGAGAAGGATTTTGTATTTTTTTGTGGATATTCTTTGTTCTATACATTCATAGTGAATTCCTAAGAGATACACATACAATATTCAATCCTTAATGCTTTATGTTAAGAATTAATACAGAATTTAATAAAAACACAGATTCTCATTACTTCTCCCATACCCAATTGAGAAATGAGCATTATTAGCAGACTTGCAGCTAAAAGAAGAAAACCCTTCTTCCTTCTAGTGAAAAACTGAAATAGAGGACAAGTTATCAGCCCATTCAAATTAACAATAACCCTAGGTAAATTGTAAGCAATGCAGAGCCATTATAACAGCAATTAAAAGCACAACAATGTAATTATAAATCATACAAAGAGAATATAAAAAATAGGAAACCACCTTGCTTTAATATCATCCAGAACATTGGCTAACTGTTGGGCAACATTGTTGTTCGAACTCGAAAGGCTCTTTGAATGGAGATTGATTTCTTGATATTGTTGAAAATTATTGAATTGCATAAGGCGGAAATCAAACTATGAGGACCCATTACATTTTTAAGGGAACAGCGCAACTGAGGTGATACGCTTGTACAATTTCAATCCCATGTCGTTTTGCCGTACGGTAATCTGAGGTCCATTTGCTTTGACTTTTCTATTTTTATTGGAATAGTGATTAAATTTACCCTTTTTTTTCACTTTTTAATAGGGCTTCTAGAAATTTCCAAACCGATAATATTTAGAATCGAAAATATCCATTGACTTGTTGAATTTATCCGAACTGAACCGTCCTAAAAAATTTATTGACATGGTTTTGAAGATTTTCTAAATATCAGTATCAAGAACCGAGCCGAACCATTTCAAATTGTACCGAATTGAATAACCGAAACTAAAACCAATTTAAAAGGAGTTCTTTCAATATATATATATTTTATGTTATCGAATTATGTTATTATTATAATAAAATTAGGTTTAATTATTAAAAAAATACCCAAACTTTTCGACTTTAATAATTATATCACAAATTTTTAGTAATTGCGTAACAAATGCTAATCTATCAATTATTTTTTAAAAGTACTTTGTAATCTATCAATGATAATATCTAGGTGAAGAATGATTGTGTGACCCACTGTAACAATTTTTTTTTTAAAAAAAGTAACAAATGAAATTAGTAAATTGAATATTGCATCAATTGTAATAGTAAAAAATATGTAATTTTATTTTTAAAAAAATATATGTTTAACTTATTGTCTAAAATTATAACACATAAGTCAAAATAAATAAGTGCATTTTAGCTCTCTTAAGTAACCAACATGTAATATTTGAGTCAGTTTGACTTTTAAAAAGTTAAAAAAATTATTCTAACAAGTTACAGTAACAATATTTTAGCTAAAAACAAGTTACAATGATATATTTTAGCTAAAAAGTGATCACAAAGTGTTTTTGAAAAGATATTGATAAATTAGTATTTACTATGTAATTGCAGAAAGTTTGTGATATAATAGTTAAAAGTCAAAAAGTTTAGGTATTTTTTAGTAATTAGGCTATAAAATTAATATATTAATTGCATAATTGCATAAAAGGTATTTTATAAGTTACAGCTTATAATAATTTCTTTAATTCTAATAGATATGTGTTGGCTTGCACTTTTCTTGGCTCTGATACTGGATCTGGTCCTGTAACTGGGTCTAATTCTGGTGAATAATCTAGTCTAGTTTTGCAATTTGCTTTGGGAGTGCCAGCGAGTGTAGGTCTCCCAACTAATAAACCTGACTTTATTAAACGTTTTGTGGGTATGGATCCACTCTAAAAGTATCCCACAATGCTACTAAAGTGCGTTGTAGAATTGATGGACTCAATGAATGAACTTGCAAACCCAGTAGTTTATGTAACAGATCGGTGGAATTGGTGATTGAAAAGTACTGGTATGTTGAAAACTAATTCGAAAAGGTAAATTCAGAAGCTAACTTTACAAATGAAAATGAAAGTATTTAGACTAAGGCAAATAGAACTGAAAAGAGATTAAAATAGCTTATGATATTGAAATTGAACTAAGTATAAAGGAATTGAAAGTAAAGCTAATGAAAAGCTAAGTACTGGAATTGATATGAAAACTGTAGAAAAACTAGAGCTATTAAGAATGCTATGTAATTGAATATATTGAATTGAGCCTTTGGGCAATTTTGTTGTATGATTCGTTTGTTCTACTCCTTTCTTTCTTCTATTTATACTACTTCTTACTTTATGACTTGTGGGGCAGTTCCTTAGTGGAAACGGCTAGAAACTTATCCGTTACCCATTCCATATTTCCCTATATCCTCAGATGTGCATGTTCGTGGCCTAGTTCTACTCATCTGATTGTTATTTTTTGCCCGTTATCACTTCCAAGTTCTCGCATGCACTTGCCCCTTTTTCTAGTATTTTAGTTACAACTCTTGACCATTAATTCTGCACTTCATCTCATTGGAATTGGCCTTACCAGATCATGCACAAAGCCTCCTATTTTCCTACAACTTTGTTATATATGAAGCTTTCCAGAATATTCTCCACTCAGTAAGGCCTCCACACCACTTCCTCTTTATTGGATTTTTCCAGCTAGTTGTAATCTTTATGCTCAAGATAATGCCGAAGTCTTTAGATATGAGAACTACCATGATCTGCCACTATCTTAGTGGTTCCCTGTGTTTTTCTCTTTTATCTGATTTTTAGACAACACCTTGAAACTCCTGGAGCCTCTATAATGTCTTCCTTATGTCTGAATTCACTATGTTTTGCCAAGTCTCTCTTTTTACATCATTTAAAACCCTGAACTACCAAATCTGTTTCTATTCAAGCTCTAGCACCAGGTCTTGCTATTTCTTTATTTCCACGTATCCTGAGCTTTATCTGTTTACCATACAGGTCTATATAACTCCTTTCCCCACTATTTTCCTCACCATGTCCAGTTGGAACCTTTCATCCTATACCGCTGCTGAACATTCAGGATCTACTAGAATTGCTCCTTAGTGATGACTCTTTAGGTTATTTTAATTTGGAAGAACTCCTAAAATGTCTAAGTCCATCCAAAAGACCTTCCACATGTTCCAGATTATTACGGTCTAACAGGCCTTCCCCTTTTAACATATGCCAAGTCTCCTGGAACACCAGGCCTACAGCTATTTCTTGGCAGTAGCAGGTTTATTTCTTCTTTACTGGCCTCTTCCTTTCTAAACATCCTTTTGTCTTTTGGTAAGTCCATATCTCCCATTTTACTTTCCAAAAGCAACTTATTTCACTAGAACCACAGATTTGATAATTCTCTAATTTATAGATTTAGTCCTTTTTAAGCCAAATATTTTTGGTACAAACAATTGCCCTCTTGCATATATACTTTGTTCCCTAGAGCAAAAGATATATGCACATTATGGCCCCTAAAAGAACACCTCCCTCCCAACCTCCAAAAGTTAAAGGGAAAGTCTTTAGTTCCAGCCATGACAACTAGTTCTTGCTTGAATGGGTAGTTATCGATGAGCAAGCCAATGAGGA